>JAECUM010010829.1:0-16046 GCA_016617855.1 Megalonaias nervosa | reverse complement strand
TTTGCACCATTGGTGTGAGTGGGACAATTCAAAAAGCTTGTTTTGCTTCAGTGTTGAATTTATAAACCGATAATATGATGTGTAGTTTGTTTTCCATTTATGGCTACCAATTTCCAAAGAGTATTGGAATTGAAAATCGTCCTAAATTTGCCATGGTCATCTACAGACCACATACCACCTTGATGGTGGCAGTTTTGGGATTGCTAGATTCAGGAAATGTATGACTAAAGTGGCATTAGTTTGAGCGTACGAGAACTGAGATGTTATATCGAGATCAAACTTGGAAATTTAAGAAGGAAAAAAGGATATACAAGAATCCCCAAAATTATCAGAATATGCAATCCTCTTTGCTGCAAGTGGTTGTTGTGTGCATGTTAAATTATGGTTCAAATTTACTGACAATCTCCACGTTTGAAAGTTTTTCACTCTGGGATTATACAAAGAAATTTTGTTTAAAATGTGGCAGTAAATATTTCATTTGCATAAGTGCATATACAAGATGGGATTTATATTTTTGTTTATGCCTGCAAGTTACATTTAAATGGTTAGGTTGATGATTTTATAACGATGTGATACTTTGCAAGTGCCATCAAAACATTTGGAGAGATCAAAATGTGCTACTACCCTTGAATGATAGGTAAGTTACATTCGTGCAACTTCTAACAACTTGAAAATTTATTTATTTATTTATTTATTTATTTATTTATTTATTTATTTAACGAGGAGATATAGTTTGCAGGAATTCAGTCTTCAATGTAACACTGTACAGTTTACCTGCAGAGTTTAGTTCCAATTAAGTGATTAACAAAATGACATTTAAAATGTGAAATTAAAATGTAAATAGAAGTAAGTAGAAGCAACTGGTAAATATTGCCTTTAGTCTCCTAAATTTAATTATTTCAACCACTTACTGAGTTATTTTAACTGATTACTGAATTATTTTAACCGCTTATTAAATTATTTTAACCGCTTATTGAATTATTTTACTTACATTATCGTATTTTGTCTCCTTGTACTCTAAATCTTCCAAAGTGACCATGCAATAAAGTCATTAATCATATACAAAGCAAAATAAACTTTTAGATGATTTCTACCTGCAAAACAGATAAAGGGTAGACAAACAAAAAACACATAAGATTTGAGCGTGTGATATTTGTGAATTTTTGTAGTTGAACTAATAATAAATTTATATAATCTTCAGCAGCAGTCTAGTAGTGTTACGAGTCTATGCTCTTAAAATAAGTAACAGAAAAGAGTGAAGACAACAAGCTTTGTAAAATTAAACAAATAATTTATTTCCCTAGAATATAAAGTGAAAAAGGAGAAAAAAGAACTTACGGTATTGGGAATTAAATCCAAAACTAATCCAAGAATTAAAGACACAAGTTCTAGTAACGAAAAGTCCTGAATAAAACTCAGTTCAAGCCCCGAAGTTATTTAAAATTGAAGGCGACGAAGTGTCTGTTATGGCCTGCGAAGTGCTGATGTGTCAACAGTATCTTGTTGAATCACAGAAATATTATTCCAGGTTTGAATTCAGAATAAATTCCAATGAATGTCTTTATCAGAGAATTTTGTTAGAGTACTTTTGTATTTCCAGAGAAAATAATCAGTTGAATTAAATAATTTGAAGAAAATAAAATTCAGCCCAAACTGGTCACAACATAATACAGCTTAAAGTGCTAGATGTTAAAGCACGACTGGTAAAATCCTCACAGTCACAAGATAATATAGTTCTCTGCCTGACCTCAGGTCACAATTAGCATTTTCTAAAAACAACAATTACCTAATAGAAAATAGCCTTGTTTATTTACAACACAATAGCCTACAAAATTCACTTAGGAATCTCCAAAACCCTGACCCTGATCAACATATTTACGCCTTCTTGTTTACCTGAATAATAATCCTGATAATAAGCTCATACACATTGAGTATAATGCAACTATTAGTTGTTTACATAAATGAAATATAAAAAAAAAAATAAAAGTCAATCAGGTCAAGCAGAAATGAACTCAGTTTTGGACAAGGTCAAGTCCAGCAAGCAATGTTACATTACAATAACATGTAATGAAATAAAAAAATTAAAACTAACAGACAAACAGTTAAATTAACCATACATAAGAAGTAGATTCACATATACTCATTTACTGATGTCAATATTTGATATATCGACTCTTTTCGTCACTATCATCAGTATTATTTCATTCAAATAGTAATTATCTTTGTTTTCATGATGTTTATCTTTGTCATTACTCCATCTAGTCCTATTCTCCTTCATCCCTTTGTTATTGATCTATTCACTCACTCCATATTTAACACTGCATTTAAAAACGGTCATACTCTCGGGAAGGGTTGAGAACAGAACTCAAAAATATACATGTATATTACGCCCTAGATGTCTACTCTATCAGTCTGATTTTCAGTCGTGTACAAAATCATCAGCAAATCTTTTGTTTTCATTCATATAAATTGTATCTCTTACACACTGATTTAGCCCAACAGCAGTACTTACTGATGATAATAAATTTCGAACAAATGGGACCTGCTTGTGTTTAGTTGAAACTTCTAACTAATATTAAATCATTATTTGCTGTTAGAAGAACACATTAGTTTTAAATGTACCTTCATAGATTTACGAAAACAGTTTGTTACCGTGATCTACATACTCAGTGATCATTAAATATGATTATTTAACAGGAACATATAGAAATGGCCATATACATGTCAACATAAACACAATAACACCATGCCGTGTAGGGACCTTGCTTGGTCCTGAAATAGCACCGTTTCGTTTTAAGAACCTTACTTGGTCATGAAATTGCGCCGTGTCGTTTAGGGACTTTACTTGGTCATAAAATGGGACTGTGTCCTTTAGATACCATACTCGATCCTGAAATGGTACCTGGCCATTCAGGGACCTTGCCATTTAGGGACCTTACTTTTTTCTAAAATGGCGCTAGACGATTTCGTAATCGAGCAGTTTTATTCTGATGTTCACCTGGCGAATTGTTTTAGAGCTCGCGCCTCATCGAAAATATATTTTTTGCATCGTACAACTGTCAAAAACGAAAAAAGAGATATAGATAAATAAAAAGATAGAAAGATGGTTAGATAGGAACATATTTGTGCTGGTTAGATAGTAACATATTTGTGCTATTTCTATACCTCACAAAATGATTACCATTTACTGATTTTTATACATGGCAGATGATGAGTAACTTAAACTTTGTAAAACAGTACTCAGCAATCTTTAGTTTTCTTTACTTTAAATAAATGGATATAATATTTTCATTTTGTGATAATTAACTTAGTAAATGAGTAAATAATAACATTAGTAAATGAGTAAATAATTACATTAGCAAATGAGTAAATAATTAAGTTGGTAAATGAGTAAATAACTACATTAGTAAATGAGTAAATAATTACATTAGTAAATGAGTAACTACTTACATTAGTAAATGAGTAAATAATTACATTCGTGAGTAAATAATTACATTAATAAATGAGTAAATAATTACATTAGTAACTGAGTAGATAATTAGATTAATAAATGAGTAAATAATTACATTAGTAAATGAGTAAATAAGTTAGTAATTACTAATTATATTAGTAAATTAAGAAATATCTAGCATTCAATACATTGTCAAAATTAGAAATTGTTATTTAGTTTTGAAGACAAATATATATATTTGAGATTTATGTTAAAACGTCTGATAAAACTCTCCAGTTTCAATATATTTAAATTTGTAATTTTTTAATACCTCCGAACATCCAGCTATGATAAACGAACAGGTCCTAGCGGTGACTTCCCTCCACCCCAATGTAATATTCTAATATTAAAATTGTATTTGAATCTTCTCCCCGCCCCCTCCCCCATTTTGTAATGTGTTTTTCTTTTTGTCGTTCTTGAAAAAAACATTTAGACAATAAAGGACCTTTTTTCTTTTTGATTGGGATGTACTTGTTAAGATTCCCGTTGTCAGGCCTCCATACGTTCCGAAACCGATTTGTAGTCCGGTCTTCAGGCATTTCACCGTATGGCTGGTTTCCTCACCCATTTGGAAAGTTTGATAGGATCTTTGCCATAGATCGGTATTTTGTGTCCTTTCCATGTGTGAAATTTGTGCTATAGCTATTGTCAAAAGTGCATTTATGATTTTGATACGTGCATATATATGTCGGGACTGGTATCTCCTTTGATCAAAATGTGTTATAGATATCTTTATTTATCAATAAATGGGAAATAGGTCAAATGTACCTAAGTTAAAAATTTGATGTGAAAAGTTATTTGTTGTCTTGTACCAGGCACTGGCCACGGCAAAGATAAACAGGCTAATCCCGGCACACGCTCATCGAAGAAAGCATGTAATAAACTTATATAGCTATTGGATTATTGATACATTGTTTGTTCTTGCAGTGAGGGGCAGCCAAAACATGATCCCGGCTATATGCTCATTATGAGCCCCCCTCCTCTCCCCTCTTATTTATGTGCATAATACAGAACGATTTACACGTTGTATTGTACGGGAAAAATGTCTGTATGATATGTTTTTGGCTTACATTTGTTAATATTTGCATATGTTCTCCAATTTTGTTGTGCCAGGTTTGTAGCTGATTTCTTTATGTCCTTAATTTCCGAGCCTTTTATTTGATCCTTTCTACCTCTCCGTGATAACCTAGCCTCCTATCGTCCTCGCCTTCTATGTGAGCCTATCTACCTCGCCGTGATAACTTAGCCTCCTATCGTCCTCACCTTCTATGTGAGCCTTTCTACCTCGCCGAGATAGCTTAGCCTCCTATGGTCCTAACGCCTCACTTAAGGATCATAACACCATAACGCATTTATAGCTTAGCCTCCTACCTTCCTCACCCATTACTAAGAAACACAACCTCCTGTTTGTTTTTGTTTTTGTTTTTTTGTTTTTGTTGTTGTTGCTGTTTTTGTGTGTCTGTTTACAGTCTTGTTTCCTGATAGAGTTATGTTTGCGTTAGTATGCAAGTTTTCTATTTTTGTTAGATGTTACTTTTATTTGTTTATTGTATGAGTAGACTTGCTCGCCTTTTCTTGGGAGGTGGGGTTTTGTTGCCAGCATGTGATGGTGGAGGTTAGACTCCACCATCCTCCTGATGAGAATGAATACCCATCATCTTAACTTCAAGTGACTATACTTCGTTCATCCCCCATCATAGGCGATCAAAGCCATTTATTTCAATTGATGTGGAAGTTTTTCATGTAATTTAGAGTATCATCTTGTGATGTAATGTATTATTTCATTCTTTAGTAATGTTAAATACATTTTTTATTGTTTATTCGACATAGTTGCTTTGTTCAAAGAGAAAGAGTTTATTTCGTCCAATGTTGGTTTTTCTTGTTGTGCTTGTTTTTCTTTTTATATTCTCAGCTTAGTTTGTTGTTGCTGTTGTTTTCGTGTTGCCATTTCGTCTCGCTGTATTGTTATAGTGTTATTATTGTTTTTCCAAGCTTGTCTTGGTTTATTGTTGTTTTTATTTGGTTTTGAATTTCTTTCTTTTGTTCAAGCCGTGGTCTTATTTTGGGGTTTTGATGATCGTAAACATGACTGTACTTTTCGAAGTTTGTCTAATGCAGCCCCCACATCATGAAAGTTTGTCTCATTGATGATTGTTTTCGATTTATATTTTTTTAAATTGTATGTTTCTTTTTGTTTCGTCTATTTTTATTGCGTTCCTTGTTTGTTTTTAAATACCTTCAATTTGATTGGGCGGGGTAGTGAATTCATCTGTGTATTCAACCATGTGCCATGCGGGGTTATCCCATTTTGATGGTGTGTTCTGCACCTTAAAGTCGCCATCAGCTTCTTCTATTCAATAGCGTATTCTATTTCAATAGCGTTTTCTATTCATTTGTCCTCTTATGTAGGGTTTTCTTGCACTGCTGAGTTCTCATCCAAGTTTATGTCTGGGTTATGTTCCAGGTCATACCAAGGTGAAATGTTTTATCTACGGGCTTCAACCCAAGTTTAATACTCACTGGATTAAAACAAATCCCTTGCTGCATGTCCGTTTGTCTTCATATGGGACATAGTCGGTGGTGTATACAACCGATATACCAAGTTTTTAAACGAAAACCCACCATTATGTGACAAATTTCTTTACCTCTTCTGTGTCTTTAGTGAAAATTCTTACCACCGTCATGTAATTTATACAGGACTGGTTTTCAAACTTTATTTCGTAGATCACTTGAACATTGCTCAGGGTCTTTGCGGACTACGTAAAGGTCTTTCATAATACTTATTGTAGCGTTAGGTAGTTATTGAAGCCTGAATGAAGCTCACAGGTCACCAGTGTTATGAGTACCACAGTTTAAGAATCTCTGATACAGAGGATGTTTACTTTTTTGAGTAGATACAAGGAAATATTTCACTAGTGAAGTGGAAGCATTGTCACAAGTGTCTTCGTATTTCCACTTTACGAGTAAATATTTACCTATATCTGACTCAAACATACGCTTTCGTTTTATTATATATTTTTAAAGGCAAAAACTATGAATTTGCATGTTTTTTTTTTGGTTTTTTTTCTAAATTTTGTGCCAATGCAATTGTAGGCAACATTACAACATCGACAAACAGAATTTGGGAAATTTTACAATAATTTTACGACCTTGACTGTTTACAAATAAAACTGCCAAAAAATGAAGGTGATTTGTGTGTTCTTTAAAACATTTCTTGCCTGAATTGATATAACGAACAAGATTGGGGTAGAAACTATAGAAACGTGATAGTGATGTCGTATCCGACAGATTTTCAGAGCATAACATCTATAAACAAAAGATATTAATGATTGTGGGTTTCCTTGTAAGGGATTTTGGTTCTTTATTTTGTTTATTTCTGGATTCAGATGTCAATGTTGGCGTGGCCATGGTAATCTTGCTTTCTAGTGCCGTAACAGACGCTGTGCCAACTTTTAAAAATGTCATTTAATTTCAACTCATCTAGCTCTCTTAAACCGCACAGCCATTTTGTCTGTATGAGTTGTGTCGAAAAGATTTCATAAAGTAAATTAATGTCAAAAGTTATTTCCATGGTATGCAGGCAATTTTATCTGCTTTTGTCAGTTTACAGTTTACGACTGCCAACTTTTTCCAATATATATATATATATATATATATATATATATATATATATATATATATATATATATATATATATATATATATATATATATATATATATATATATACACACGCCTATTCCTGTGTCATATTGATCTGAATATAGAATAAATATTTAAGCTGAAAGCGAATATGCTAAAACTTAATTTGTTAATAATGTATGCTTTAACTCACAAAATAGTCTTGCACTGAATACTCCACACAAATGGGACCTATTTTTGTGTCAATTTGAACAGACTCCACACAAATGGGACTTATTTTTGTGTCAATTTGAACAGACTCCACACAAATGGGACCTATTTTGTATGTCAGTTTGTACAGACTCCACACAAATGGGACCTATTTTTGTGTCAATCTGAACAGACTCCACACAATTGGGACCTATTTTTGTGTCAATTTGAACAGACTCCACACAAATGGAACTTAATTTTTGTGTCGATTTGAACACAGGTGCAGCACGTTTTGAAAGGCTTTTAATACAGTTTCTACAGTATGAAGTAAAACCATGAAATTTTCTTGGGATGTTGGAAAATATTTTTACACACACGACTTAGGATGGATTAGTTTTCTATCCCGATGTATTACATGAAATGCCTTAAACTCCTGATCTAGAAGCAATATTCGGGGCTTAATGTTTAGATTTGTCTCTCTAAGTCTTTCCAGTATGGATGTAAGCCGTTCAGTGTATTCTTCCTATGTAGTAATAAGCACAATACACTCGTCTAAATAAACGTGACAAATATTCCATTGTAAAGGAGCTAAAATTGTTGCATACGCCTTTCCAGAAGTGACACACCCAAAAGGGCATTATCTTCAATTGGTAACGAAAGCTGTTTCTTTTGTATCATGAAGGTCTATTTGTATTTGCCCCAATATCAACTGACCAGGGAAATTATTGAAAATATTTTTGATGCAGCCAAAAGCATACAAGTTGATACAATTCTGAGCAAAGCATGTGCATCTTTCTTGGTTATATATTTCAGCTTCCAGTAACTTACACAGAATTTTGTAAAAAAAATTCAAATTAAGAACATTGGGGCGGCCAGGGACTAAAACGTTCATTAATTCCTTGTTTAACTTCTCACTGACATACTCCTGCATTTTTTTAAAAGTAGTATTCCTCTCTCTCTCTCTCTCTCTCTCTCTCTCTCTCTCTAATAGGCTCTGCATTTCCTGCATAAATCGTATTTGTATTATTGAAAAAGAACCTAAATTATAAGAGCATGTTGAAATAACCTCCTGAGACTCTATTTTAGTGTTTTAATAAAGCAATTTTCTCTCTCTCTCTGGAACGGAGTGAAGATCAACACCCATTTAATTCACAACATCCTCTCGTTTCCTGTCATGCTCCAGTTCGTCAGACCATCACAATTGTAATTTCATGTCGAATCATTCTATATATGATGTGTTACAAGCAGCAACACCTCAAGTACCTTCCATCAAGTTCCACTCAGTTCCAATATTAAAGGTTATTGCCCTTGCCGAGTACAAGCCTCTACCTCTTCATCTTCTTACCCCTTCTCACATAAATTGGGGCAGTCTATCTTCTTTTTTGCTTTCATAAGAGCGTGGGAGCGGGGACGGGAGCAGATCGTAAGGCGTGTAAAAATTGCCCTCCATTCGTGCCAGGCGAAGGGGCGCGCCGTAGTTTTTTTTTCTTTTTTCTTTTAAACTGAAATTTTCATAGTTTTTCACCTCACCCTGGTGTAACGGGGGCAATTCATGACAAAACGTACAGTTAAGAGGGGGAAGGAATGTGGTTGTCAGCTGACATAAAATCTGTTCTCTGTGACCAAAAAGGGTTGCCACTGAAGAACATTGCCCGGGCGCATCTGTATGGGCGCTACTAAAGAACATTGCCCTCGGGTGCCACGCGCTGCCACCGAAGCCATCATATTGATCATAACAGCTAGGAATTCATTGGTGTGATCTGAAGTAGCAGCAGTGATGCTTTTACCCCATTTCCTTACTATTTTGTGTGCGGCCCTGCTAGTTGTTAGCCTCATTTGCGGCTGCTTGCCATTCTACTGCTAATGTTAAATTCTGAGCATTTCAGTACAAATCCCACGTGATCTCGAAATGTTACACGGCTTGTTACTTCGTTTTCGATTGTCGAAATTTCTTCCGTGAACCAAGATGAATATCAATATTAATATCAAGATCATATCATGATTAAAAGATTAATATCAAGATTAATATCAAGATTTAAAGATTAATGTCAAGATTAATATCAAGATTAATATCAAGATAATATCAAGATTAATATCAAGATAATATCAAGATGATTTTGAACATATTATAAGGTATGCGTAATGATTAATGGATTTTATTCCTTGCATTTCGATTTCAGATTACTCATGATATTGACAGGAACAACTATACCTTAGTCTTCCACTTGTGCGAGTAAATACACGCTTTTCCATGCTTTTAGAAAATTATTTACCTCTCCGATCAGCCGGACCTTCTAACGGGAAATGTATATTATCTTTCTATATATGCAGTGAATGTAATGACGCTACTTCCTCTCATATACTCGTATGCCTTGAAGGAATGAACGCAAATTTTTAATCAAATTTGTATTAAAATCATAGATTCCAAGTGTTTGCTTAAATAAATTCACATTCATACACATGTACTAGTAAATAAGCACTGTTACTTTTCACAGCCTACACGCTTTAATTTGTATATTTTTTTCATCAATCTACATTCCATTTGGAAGATGTGCTCTTTCTTAAAAGATTTTATTTTAGAAAAAATAAACAACATTCCTAATATGAAATCTGCATAATAAATTCTTTTTGTGGAATCCATTTAAAGATCTAAAATTACTTTCAACATGTTTTGTTAATGCTCTATGTGACTGCGTCATTTATATTAATTGATTGTAGGAAATATAGTTTTTGTTGTTACAAGCTTTTTCTTCTCAAAATTAGTGATAAAAAAGTCGTATCATAAATAATATTCCAATAGTATCCTGTATCAACTTAATTATATTCCAATAGCATTCTGTATGAACTCAATTATATTCCAATAGCATTGTGTATCAACTCAGTTATATTCCAGTAGTATTCTGTATCAACTCAATTACATTCCAACAGCATTCTGTATCAGTTCAATGATATTCCAATAGCATTATGTATCAGTTCAAGATATTCATATAGTAGTCTGTATCAATTCAATGATATTCTAATAGTATTCTGTATCAATTCAATGATATTTTAATAGTATTCTGTATCAGTTCAATGATATTTTAATAGTATTCTGTATCAATTCAATGATATTTTAATAGTATTCTGTATCAATTCAATGATATTTTAATTGTATTCTGTATCAATTCAATGATATTTTAATAGTATTCTGTATCAGTTCAATGATATTTTAATAGTATTCTGTATCAGTTCAATGATATTTTAATAGTATTCTGTATCAGTTCAATGATATTTTAATAGTATTCTGTATCAATTCAATGATATTTTAATAGTATTCTGTATCAATTCAATGATATTTTAATAGTATTCTGTATCAGTTCAATAATATTCCAAGTATCCTGTATCGATTCTTTGTAATGGCTCTCCTAATGCGGTATTGATTGTAAGTTCACGCATTCTAGCAGAGGAGATAAACTTTAAGTGGTCAAGTTAAGAAGCTCATTTGGGAACTACATGTTGTGCGAATAAAACATTGATGGGATACGCAGGAACTGTCTTAACATACCGCCCAGAGGAACAGATAAATGTGGCCTCTGAAGACAGGTGGCCCTTAAATGCAGATTTCTCCAACATATGCTGTATCAGATGTGGAATCAGATATTGTGGTCTCTTAAGACAAGTGTTCTTTTAAGAGAGATTGATTGAGAGAGACAGAGAGAGAGAGAGAGAGATATTATATTTCCTGTCAAAGGGCAATTAAAATTAACCGATTAACCGTGGGTTGGTATATAAGTTTATGTAAAAGCAATAGCCTGGGGCACGCACATAAACTTATCGTCGATCATTTAAAATCAATAGTCACTTTAGGCCCTCACGTGCTACGGATGTGAAATGCCCATTTAAGGTCAGTGTTTGGTGGGGTGTGATATTAAGAATTTATATTATGTGGACAAGTTAAATACTGTTAGTTTATGAATTTCAACAGTCCCACGTTATAATCATTATTATTATTATTAACATTATTATTATTATTATTATTATTATTATTATTATTATTATTATTATTATTATTATTAATGACAGGAAGAAGTACTTCATCCCAGTGGACTGAAAGATAACTGATTCGACAGCATTATACGTGTGTTTAAATAGAGCGACTTTCTCCTCTCTTCGAATTTCGCCAGTTACTCTTTGACTATGATGTGCAACATTTTAAGAACCTTCCAATTCTGCACACAATTTAAAAAAAAATTTACATAACTCAATGACAGAGAAAAGAAAAACGCGGGAAAACTGATTCGGTCTCACCTGAGATCAAAATTATGTTAACTGGACCGATGTATACACTTAATCGTTAAATGATTACTTTGACATCTCACAAGAGCAGATTATCGCTTCTTGCATCAAGTGCTTGCTAAAATATTCATATCTAAATACAGATTAAGAGCGATTAAACGAACGAGCCAATCGCACACACCAACCCCAATTTCCCCTCGACCCAGCACATATCCCCTAAATGGGATGGCAAAAAAGTCCCCGATACAAACATTCGCGCGCAGCACAAACACTCGCATATCGACCCACTATACTTAATTCTCATCCGAGTTCACGCTAACTCTGAATTCCTACGACAAAAATCAAGGCATCTAGAGGTTATTATAGAGAAATATTATATATTATAGCGGAAAGTGCTATTCTTCGACCCTTCAAGAGGATGTGTGATAACATGAAGTGAATTTTTAAATATGGAGAAAGAATAGCGTTTTCAACAAATAGTTATCGCTTAGTTTTTTTCTTTCCTCTCTTTAGATTCAACACTTAAAATGATTTTGCATATTTTTTCTTCTCTACGTCATCATTTATCCCATGTGTGTGTGTGTGTGTGTGTGTGTGTGTGTGTGTGTGTGTGTTTGCCTGTATTTAATTCATTGGCTATTTCGCAAGTGTGTTAGCAAACAACATAGTTAAATCTGTTCTTTTCATTTTCTGTTGAAACATGGTTCTTCATAACTGAGAAAGATCGTTTAACATTTCTAACACAGTTTGGTATCCATTCGTTGAACATTGATTTCGCAGTGTATTAGGTTCCCCAAATAAATGGAGACTGTCATATTGAGAGGGGAATTAGTATCATTCATTTATATATTGATAAATGTGCACATAAAAAAGCAAATAGCAAACACACCAACCCCACCCCCAAATCAAATAAAAAACAGGCTACCCTGTACAAAACCTTTCCTACCCTATGAAAAAACAATAGTTTGAAAATGTTCATAGTCACTTTATAAAGTTTTGCATTAAAAATACCCTGTACAAAACCTTTCCTACCCTATGAAAAAACAATAGTTTGAAAATGTTCATAGTCACTTTATAAAGTTTTGCATTAAAAAAACCATTGCACATAACATTTTATTTTCCTAAAACTTATTGTTAATCATTCTTGTTATATACACGTGATAAACAGAAACTTTTGGAAGATATTTTCGTGTGTTTTCCACATTATAACGTTGTACGTATGCCTTATATTTACACGTCATCAGAATTTTTAATTTTCATTTAGTTATATACGTACTAATAAATGGAATCCATAAATATCAATTCTGTAAAATTAAAACCAAAATCTTTCATTTTCACCTTAGACATTTGTTTTGTTTTTTTTTCTTAAATGTGCTTTACCTATACTGTCATCATAATGCATACAGTCTATGTGAAGGCTCTTCAGAAAACGCACAAAAACATTACAATCATTGAATTGTTGAGACGGCTGACAAAAAGTTAAAGCCGGAAAATGAAATAAAACTCTTATATTCCAAAACTTTCATATACTACTTAGAATGACTCTTGCTAGTCTTCAAAGCTCTAGATATTAAAGCAAATGTTTGAACTGACCAAGGTGTATATATTTATTAACACTTTTAAAGTAGAATATCTTCTTTTACTTATATCATGTTTATGAAGTATTTATATAGTTTAGTTGTAACGGAATATAATTTCTTTCCAAGCAATCATGATGCAAAATCTAAAATTATTTGTTGATAAATTAAAAAAATACCCCAAGAATTATGAGATATCAACCTTGCTCATAATTGACATGATTTTATCAATATTAAAACACTATAAACAGGTACGATCATATCTTTTCAACTTGCTGCACACCTGAAGATATTGTAAATTCGGCACGAATAAAAATTAATCAACGAACAAATTTCTGTCAGTTTTCTTCTGTTTTCAAATTAAGTGATGCAATGGGCTTAGATCTTTATATTTTGTTGAATATGTTTTCGGCTTTCAATAATTTATTAGCTGACCGTATCTTTAAAAATGTATTACTTTATTATAGCATCAAAATTAATATGTCCACGAGTTTAAAGTTGTTTCGCTAGTTTCGTCTTGTAACTGTTGTTTGGTACCTGAGGCATTAAAACGATATCATGGGAACAGGTCTTTAAACTACCAATAACGGGAAATAATTTGTCTATTTTGAATAATCATCCAACAGTTAAGTACATTTTCTCTCACAGATTTAAAATTACCGTTATGGTCCATTGAATTTTATTGCACTAGTATTGATTAGTTTGACAGCTATGCATGTACTGCCTGACGAAATTGGGGGGAGCGTTCATGGCCGAAAGGCAGGTGAAAGGGTCCGTCGTTTAGCTTTACCCCAAGGGTCCGTCTACATGAATTTTTTGACACGAGTTGTCAATCTTGATGAATTAAACAGTCGAATTTACGGTCTTTCTCATATGAATTAATTTTAATGGTTGAAATTTACTTTCGTAGCTTTTAGCAAAAGCCTGCGACATAAACGTCGTGCATATATTGCGCCTTACTGCTGAATAGTACATTTTAAAGTCGTTCTTACCGAAGACGGAAGCGAGTGTGTTTGAGGGTCAGCGGGAAAAGTCATTGCCCTTGTGTATTTCCTTAAAAGTCTGACCCGATGGTTCATACGGCAGTGGAAACGGAAATTTATCCATCAGACGGAATAGTTCCTGGTATGTGGATGTTTTAAATCTAACTTTACCTGATTGTTGCAATATTGTTATTCCTAGTTTTAACAAAGTTAGCAAATTCTGTCAGTGTTTGTGCACATGTAGCAGAAACGTTTCCCCTTTGCATATAGTTTTGTTTAGACTTTAGTAACGCCTTTAATTGATTTAATTAGATTGCACATCTTTGGTCTTTGACATACTTTCTAGAGTCATAAGTATCACGTATCTTAATCCCCAGTAACATTTTAGTTTTTCAAATTAAAAATAATAGACGATCTTAATTTTTTAAATATGTCTGCTATAACTGGAATATTCTTCAGCGTTGTTAATTTTCGTGTCATGTGCACGCTTACTAGCACACTAGTACAAACTGGGTCTAGAACGATCATATAGATTTCTTGGATGGTTGAAACTATTTGCCAAAAGCATTTGAACAATTTTATCTCGGATACGGAAAAAACTTTCCAGGTACAGGAATCGAAATATTTCGAAATTCAGTGACTGTGAATAGCAATTCCCCTTCAAAGTTTGTACGAATATTTTGGTAATATTAAACTTGCCAGGTCTGGACATTTCAGATATTGATAATTGCTTCGCAGGTACGCCATCTCACAGTTTATACCAATATTTCATTCCAATTACTGAAAAAACAACAACAGTTCAGTAACAATGTGATATATTAGACAGAGAATACTCTTTACTGGAATTATTTTTAAGTGTTATTTCTCTATTTTGTATGAATTTTTTATTAGTTATTATCAGCAATTGAATGTGTTATCATATTCAATCCCTTTCCCTCCCTATTGTGATTTTTCAATAACCGTATGCTTTATTATTGACTTTAAATGTTAAAAAAACACATACGACTGTTAAATGGCCACGTGGTGATTCCCCCTCCCCCGCGAAAAGAAAAAACAGATGCAAAACCTCTTACCTAGTTAAAGAACACCTGACGAACTGCGCGCGATAGTCCTGACATACGAAAGTAAATAATTTAAAATGTGGCATGTATGATGAAAGTGGCATGAAACGTCAATATTGCTATGAAATTGACATGACAAGTAACTTTCAACAATATTGATCCTCAAATTGTATCTAAAACGAACCTGGCGAGTTTTTTATAAGTAATATTTTTGTCCGTAAAAACATGAAATAACGCAAGAAGTTTCACAGAAGAAAAATAAGGATGAGATGATGTGTCGAAGTAACACTGAATCGCATCAATATAGTGTAATATTGTATCGTATTAATACAGTGTAATATTGAATCGTATTGATATTGTGTAATATTGAATAGTATTAATATTGTGTAATATTGAATCCCATTAATATAGTGTAATATTTAATCGTATAATACAGTGTAATATTGAATCGTATTAATACAGTGTAATATTGAATCGTATCAATATAGTGTAATATTGAATCGTATCAATACAGTGTAGTATTGAATCGTATTAATATAGTGTAATACTGAATCGTATCAGCACAGTGTAATACTGAATCGTATCAATACAGTGTAATATTGAATCGCATCAATACATTGTAATATTGAATCGTATTAATATTGTGTAATATTCAATCGTATCAGTACAGTGTAATATCTAAACACATTAGATTGTTTAATTTATCTTTTGGGGACAAATCACGCATGGAACCGAAGGATGGTTTTGAAGAAAAATATGGAAAACTGATCTTCTTGTTTGTTTCTCTCAGTCTTTAGACAAGCAAAGTTGTCTTTATATTTATTCTTTCA
>JAECUM010010828.1:0-57440 GCA_016617855.1 Megalonaias nervosa | reverse complement strand
GTAACTTTGTTTACTGGATTTGAAATTTTCCAGAAATTCAGTTCAGTTCTGTTTGACCTGACTGTTATAATAATAGAAACACTGTATCTAGTTTCTGAACTTGATTCAGAAACAGTGGCAGTTCTGGCGAACAACTTTTTTTTATATTTTTTAAAATTCTTTCCCATAGTAAGAACCATTGATTTCAGTTAACGCCATACTTGGAGTATTTGTTGTTAGGCATGTAAAATGCTATTATTTTGTTCTGAAAGGATGACCATGTGACCTTCATTCGGGAATCTGTTTGGGTCTTAAATTAGTGTATCAGTATTGTCTTGATAGAATTTGTTCAGTCGGGCTCCAAACATATGTTGTGACCAGTTTGAGTTGAATATTTATTTTATTGGATTTCAAGTGATTATTTTCCCTGGAAATACAAGTGCTCCTCCAAAATTCGTGGACAAAGACATTCACTGAAATTTATTCGGAATTCAAAACTGGAATGTTGACACAACAGCACTTCGCAGGTTACAACAGACGTCATCGCCTTCTATTTTGGATTTCATCGGGACTCGAACTCATATTCATTTAGGACTTTTTAATAATGGGACTTCTTTTTTAATCCTTGGATTAATTTTGGATTTGATTCGTAAAACCGTAAGTTCTTTTTCCTCATTTTTACCTTGGTTTTCTAGGGAAATAAATTATTTGTTAAATTTTACAAAGCTTGTTGTTTACACTCTTTTCTGTTACGTTTTGTAAGAGCTTAAACTCGTAACAAGAAAATTGGGGGCTCGTCCAGGATATATGAATTGTGTCTAAAATATTTCAGAAAATTTTGCTTTTCTAAAATTTAAATTCCCCTAGTTTCAGAATTTTTTAAATCCCAAGTATTATTTCACATTTTAGAAATCTGTAGTGAAATCAACAGGCTTTTTTACAATGTCATCAAAAGTGGAAATCTTTTTTTAGAAATCCTACCCAGAAATAGTTACACTTTTTGAAAAAAAAGATGAATTGCTCCAGCTTGCTAGAAAATATGATCTTTCTGAGGCAAAAGCTTCTTTAGCGAACAAGAAATAAAAATATTTTAGTCCATTATTTGGTGGAAAAGAATGTTTTAGATAAAATTGTTTTGGTTTCCATCAGTAAGTCTGTATCAGTCTCTGACATAAAAGAAAGGAATTAAAATTAAAATACAAGATCGAATTATAGGTAAGAAAGCGGGAACTTCAGAAAGATAGAGAAGAAAAACAAATGCAGTTGCAATTGGGGAAAGATAAAGAACAAATGTTATTGGAGAAAGAGGTAAAATAGATACAAATGCAGTTAGAGAAAGAACAAATGCAGTTACAGAAAGAAGAGAACAATATGCAGTTACAATCGGAGAGAGAGAGAGAGAGAGAGAGAGAGAGAGAGAGAGAGAGAGAGAGAGAGAGAGATATGCAGATGCAAATGCAAAGAGAGAAGGAAAAGAAGGAATATCAATTTAGAATAAATGAAATAGAACTGGCAAGTGGAATGCACGTTTGCACTTCACATACAAATTCAAGTTTTGATGTTATTAAGAATATTAGGTTAGTGCCCCCTTTTAAAGAAAAAGAAGCAGACAAATATTTTTCTCGTTTTGAAAAAATTGCTGAAAATTTGAAATGGCCAAGGGAGCATTGGACTTTATTATTATAATGTGTACTTACTGGTAAAGCTAGCGATATTTACCATTCACTGTCACTACTGCAAAGTGCTGACTATCATGTGGTTAAGGAATGCATCTTAAAGGGTTATGAGTTAGTTCCTGAAACTTATCGGCAAAAATTCAGGAACTATAAAAAAGAAGCTGGACAAACTCATGTCGAATTTGCAAGAGAAAAAGAGCAGTTATTTGATTGATGGTGCTTAGCCAAGAAAGTTGATCAAGATTACGAAAGTCTCAGACAATTTGTATTACTTGAAGAGTTCAAGAACTGTGTCCATAGTGACATTAAGACTTATCTTGATGAGCATCAGGTCGAAATCTTGGAAAATGCTGCTCGTGCCGCTGACGAGTATTCCTTAGCTCATAAAGTTCCTTTTGTAGGCAAGTCTTCCACTCAGCAGTCTTCTGGTAAAAAGGTATTTCAGCCTAATAGGAGCTCTTCTAAAGTTCAATCTGGCACAACGTTTAGAAATCAAGTGTTACGTATATGTAATTTAATTACTTGTGTGTTAGTTTTAAATTTCTTTTTTATTTTACTTTATTTCATTACATGTTATTGTAATGATAACTTCTTTAACTGGATTTGACATTTTTTCAGAAAATTCAGTTCAGTTCTGTTAAACCTGATAAACAAGCATTCGTAGAAAATTGTATCTTTTGGTGACCTAGATTCAGAGACAGTTTCAGTTCTGCAGTAAACAACTTTTTTAATTTTTTTTTATTATTTAATCTTATAGTAAGATTCGTTCAGTACAATTGAATTCGTCCATGGCGGACGTGACAGCCGGCATATGATGTTACTACGTCGCTTGAAAGGAAGTGATCACGTGAGCCATCATGGGGCTCTAAATTGCGTTTCAGTTAGGGTTAAAACTGACGTTTCATAGTGATTTTTGGTCAGTCGCAATTCATACCTTCGGGTTCAAAGGTATTTCTATTGTTGCCAGTTTGATTTGCATTTTTCTATTTTTCGGAATTAATCATTTATTTTCCCTGGAAACTTCATCCCATGCTCATCAGAATTCTTGGACAAAGACATTTATTGGACATTATTCTGAATTCTAAAGCCGGAATATTATTCTAGGTGATTCAACAAGGAACTGTTGACACGACAACATAAAACAGGTTATCGAAGACGTCATCGCCTTCCATCTTGGAACTTCATCGGGATTCGAACTTTGATTGACTTAGAACTTTTAGTGATAGGACATATATTTTTAATTATTGGATTAATTTTTGGATTTCATTCATAAACCGTAAGTCCTTCTTCATATTTTTACCTTGTTTTTCTAGGGAAATAAATTATTTTGTTAAATTTTCCAAAGCTTGTTGGCTTCAATCTTTTCTTTTTTTACTTTTGTACGAGAATAGACACGTAACACAAGCTTCTGATAAGCTTGATCAAATTCCTTGTCTCTTCCTACGTGTACATATTGCGAGAAGAAAGGACACGTTATTTCTGATTGCTACAAATTGAAAAATAAGCATCACAATCAAGACAGACCTATTCCAAATGCTCTCGTTTCTAAGAGGTCAAGGTCATGGTCATGTATTGAAAGCAATACATTTGTTGGGTCTCATAAACTCCAGTCTGATTTTATTATGGAGAATTATGAACCATTCATGTCGAAGAGTTCTATATCATTCTTGGGTGATTCGGCCAATCCCATCCCTATTAAAATTTTAAGGGATACAGGAGCTTCTCAGAGTCTTTTATTATCAGGTACTTTGCTTTTTTTCTGAGAAGTCTTCTAATGAGAGTGTTCTTATTCAGGGAGTAGAGTGTGGCTTTGTTAATGTTCCTCTCCATTATGTACATTTGTCATCATACTGTTGGCACAACAGCACTTCGCAGGTTACAATAGACGTGATCGCCTTCTAATTTGGATTTCATCGGGACTCGAACTCAGATTCATATAGAACTTTTTAATAATAGGACTTCTTTTTTTAATCCTTGGATTAATTTTGGATTTGATTCGTAAAACCGTAAGTTCTTTTTTCTCATTTTTACCGTGGTTTTCTAGGGAAATAAATTATTTGTTAAATTCTGCAAAGCTTGTTGTTTTCACTTTTTTCTGTTACGTTTTGTAAGAGCCTAAACTCGTAACAATATATATATATATATATATATATATATATATATATATATATATATATATATAGCAGTGTAAAAGAAAAAAGTAGATTCATTTGAAATGCATCAAAACAAGTGACATTATACTCAGAATTTTTATATATGTATTGTCTGGTTGGAATCTTGTCAAGAAGAGTATGATGGGATACATCACTCACGTGTTGATATACAGGCTTTATTGAAATTACTTCTGTTTCAAATGAAAGAAGAGGCATGACTATCAATGGAATATATTCTGGAAAGGTCAAAGTAAGTAATTAAGAGCTATTGGTATTATGAACAGGCTTAATAGTGGGTGGATGGGTGTGGTGTTACCAAGAGCTACGCACCGAATATACTCAGTGGAAAATACTATATTATTGCTTTGAAAGCTGTTATTGGGATGTGCAGGTACAGCGTGTCTTGTGAAAAAAGTAGTTATAAGAACTAAAACATTTTGAAAACAGGCATTTTCATATTACATTTTATACGCAATACCTGTAGACAATGACACAGAGATAGAACTGAGCGATTGCTTTGTAATTATCGTGTTGCAAAACACTAAAAAGATTCAACAAGCATTGTATTTTGCGTGCATGAGGCCTGAAGTACACTGTACGAGGCAAACGTCCCGATAACCATGTTGATCTTCTTCCAATCTGATGAGTGAGTCAAATTACCTGCGTATATTGAATCCTAAGGTTATCTAAGTTTCCTATATAGAAATTAAAGATGTGTTCGGTAGCGCTAATATCAAAGGAACATCTGATACCATCATAATGTTTGTCACTAATATTATTCTCATTATTAGTACTGGAAACAGAAATATACATTTGTGTCAATGTTTTTCTCATGAAATGTTGTTTATGGTTAGTACATACCTCCATACATTTTATTAAGCTCTACTTTCAAGGTTTCAGTGACCGACTGAAATGTATTTGTAAACAGTATGTGCAGTTACACAGCCTATGTTAAATTTCTCAGAGGTTTAAACAAAATATATTTCCCCTTGCCACTAAGTTGATTACTGATAAGTGTCACAGTTACAGACATTTTTATATACAAACTCAATGTATAGTGCCTCAATGTCTGTATGGAATTTTGTTTGAATCTCGAAAATAGGTTCTACATCAAGCGGAACTGTTTTCTTCATGTCCAGGACATCCAAAAATTCATACCTTTGAAAAACATTCTTATAAATAAGTCTACGCTGTTACAATTATTTCAGCTGGATGACCCTGATTTACATAACTGTCAGCACGTTTCTCGCGTTTTTCGGTACAAATCGCTAACAGAGTGCTGCTTTGATTACATTAGATACCGCGGACATACTCAATCTTGGACCGGAGGAGGATCCATACCAAGGAACGGAACCGTAGCGTCGTATACTGCCTTTGCTCTGTATTTCCATAATAAGAAGAAAAACAAATCTTCAGCTCAGTTAAAATTCCCACGAAATTTTCAAATCAGGGATTATCACCCAATGTTAAACAGGCAGCAGATGAAAATTTTGTTGATAGCCACAGAGAAATTACTGCTAGTTCAGTTCTAGGGAAGGCGCTTGGTATTGCCAACACCAGACACTCTCAGTCTCGTTAACAATGCAAAATTCGATTGGGATTTACGTCAGAGTTGTCTCGCAATATGATCACTCTCCTCCTTTTGGAAGAATATGATGATGTCAAGTTCTGTGGAGATCCACTGTATACTGAGTAAAGTCAAGTTGATTACTTATTCTGTAAGGAATAGCGAATAACGGATAAATAACCAACTCGATGTCAATATCAGGTAACCCATTTTGATAGAATATGTCAAATGCACTGCTCGCCATGGAATGTGTTGTGAAAAGCAAGAAATATATCCAGACCTAGAACAAATTGCATTTATTTAAAAAAAAATATTAATTTGCCCGATGAATGTACATATGTTGGCAATGTTTATCTTTTTTAATTTCGGAAATATTTTTTTCAAAGAAAGTATCATGATACCTAACCTGATGTGCACTGATATATATATATATATATATATATATAACAACCAACTCCCACTTGTAATAGCATATACTCTATATAACTATATATATATATATACTCTATAGCACTATATATATATGCATTTCCCACTGGAAATATGTAAGTTTGGTTGCCGCTCCATGCATATTTCCATTCCATTTTCAACTTCATTTCCCTGTACAGTAACATGTCTGGAAATTTTATTCTGCTATCAATAAGAAAAATAGTTACTTTATTAAACTAGCTTACGTTAGGTAGAAAATGAAAGGCGACCCTCACAAATTGTATATACGCCACGATTTGAAGAAGATAACAAGTGATTTTGGTGTTATATTTGAAGGAACTGCGCATGTCCCCCTAAAATACCTAGATCCTGAGGACGATTGATCGCAGTATTTATGACAACAACCTACAGGAGGAATAATAGAGAGCAGATACTTAGGAGGGTCAGAGCTTCTAATAATAGTAACATTTCCTCACATTTCTCCAGTTTGGTATGGAACTTAGACGTGTTTATTTTCAAGCCGCTACCTTTATATCTTTAAATTATCATTTCATTGGATTTTATTCTATTTTTTTTAATTGAACAATGCGGAATTTAGCAAGCTTGCGTGTTTATTTTTGGCTTTCATTGTTTGGCTGCACGGTTCTTATTCATGTGAAATAGCTTATGCTTGCAAACGCTTGCAAGAGTTCTTTCCCTGTGAACATAAAATTTACTCTAATTGTTTTGGCATGAGTTAACTAGTAACGTATTACAGTAAAAACCAACCATCATTTAAGATTACTTCCCATAGACATTCTAGTACAGGTGATTTTCTTTGCTTCATAATGTCGTTATGTCGCAATGTCTAACGATCCACCATCAAATATATTAGTTACCTATCTGCCAAGCTATCAACCTACCATCCTAGCCATCTAGCTATCATGTTATCCAACCCACCCATCTGCCTGCATGTTTGTATATTTATTTGCGTCTGTTTCTCATACGTATCATTTATTAATACCACTTGCTCCTGGTCAGCTAGCAGAACTACTTAACTAAAATAAATGTTAAGAATTATTTTGTTTTGTAATAATTTTCTTTTTTTAGTAACTATGTTTGACCAAGAGTTCTGAAAGAAAAAAAAACACTTTATTTTAAAAAATATTTTCAAACATATTAATTCTGATTTTAGCGTACTCGTCATGCCTTGTGTGCACGTCTTTAGCGTACTCGTCATGCCTTGTGTGCACTTCTTTAGCGTACTCATCATGCCTTGTATGCACTTCTTTAGCGTACTCGTCATGCCTTGTATGCACGTCTTTAGCGTACTCATCATGCCTTGTGTGCACTTCTTTAGCGTACTCGGCATGCCTTGTATGCACGTCTTTAGCGTACTCGTCATGCCTTGTGTGCACGTCTTTAGCGTACTCGTCATGCCTTGTGTGCACTTCTTTAGCGTACTCATCATGCCTTGTATGCACGTCTTTAGCGTACTCGTCATGCCTTGTGTGCACTTCTTTAGCGTACTCATCATGCCTTGTATGCACTTCTTTAGCGTACTCGTCATGCCTTGTATGCACGTCTTTAGCGTACTCGTCGTGCCTTGTGTGCACTTCTTTAGCGTACTCGGCATGCCTTGTATGCACTTCTTTAGCGTACTTGGCATGCCTTGTATGCACTTCTTTAGCGTACTCGTCATGTCTTGTGTGCACGTCTTTAGCGTACTCGTCATGCCTTGCATGCACTTCTTTAGCGTACTCGTCATGCCTTGCGTGCACCTCTTTAACGTACTCGTCATGCCTTGTGTGCACTTCTTTAGCGTACTCGGCATGCCTTGTATGCACTTCTTTAACGTACTCGTCATGCCTTGTGTGCACTTCTTTAGCGTACTCGTCATGCCATGTGTGCATTTCTTTAGCGTGCTCAGCAGGCCTTGTGTGCACGTCTTTAGCGTACTCGTCATGCCTTGTATGCACGTCTTTAGCGTACTCCGTCATGCCTTGTGTGCACTTCTTTAGCGTACTCGTCATGCCTTGTATGCACGTCTTTAGCGTACTCGTCATGTCTTGTGTGCATTTCTTTAGCGTACTCGGCATGCCTTGTATGCACTTCTTTAGCGTACTCGTCATGCCTTGTGTGCACTTCTTTAGCGTACTCGTCATGTCTTGTGTGCACTTCTTTAGCGTACTCGTCATGCCTTGTGTGCACTTCTTTTTTTAGCATACTCGTCATGCCTTGTGTGCACTTCTTTCGCGTACTCGTCATGCCTTGTATGCACTTCTTTAGCGTACTCGTCATGCCTTGTGTTCACCTCTTTAGCGTACTCGTCATGTCTTGTGTGCACTTCTTTAGCATACTCGGCATGCCTTGTATGCACTTCTTTAGCGTACTCGTCATGTCTTGTGTGCACGTCTTTAGCGTACTCGTCATGCCTTGTGTGCACGTCTTTAGCGTACTCGTCATGCCTTGTATGCACTTCTTTAGCGTACTCGTCATGTCTTGTGTGCACGTCTTTAGCGTACTCGTCATGCCTTGTATGCACTTCTTTAGCGTACTCGGCATGCCTTGTGTGCACTTCTTTAGCGTACTCGGCATGCCTTGTATGCACTTCTTTAGCGTACTCGTCATGCCTTGTGTGCACCTCTTTAGCGTACTCGGCATGCCTTGTGTGTACTTCTTTTTTTAGCATACTCGTCATGCCTTGTGTGCACTTCTTTAGCGTACTCATCATGCCTTGTATGCACTTCTTTAGCGTACTCGTCATGCCTTGTGTGCACGTCTTTAGCGTACTCGTCATGTCTTGTGTGCACTTCTTTAGCGTACTCGGCATGCCTTGTATGCACTTCTTTAGTGTACTCTTCATGCCTTGTGTTCACGTCTTTAGCGTACTCGTCATGTCTTGTGTGCACGTCTTTAGCGTACTCGTCATGCCTTGTGTGCACGTCTTTAGCGTACTCGTCATGCCTTGTATGCACTTCTTTAGCGTACTCGTCATGCCTTGTATGCACTTCTTTAGCGTACTCGTTATGCCTTGTATGCACTTCTTTAGCGTACTCGTCATGCCTTGTATGCACTTCTTTAGCGTACTCGTCATGCCTTGTATGCACTTCTTTAGTGTGCTCGTCATGCCTTGTGTGCACTTCTTTAGCGTACTCGGCATGCCTTGTATGCACTTCTTTAGCGTACTCGGCATGCCTTGTGTGCACGTCTTTAGCGTACTCGTCATGCCCCTTATGCATGCTGATATGCTCATCCTTACCTTTGTATGCCACTTCTTTAGGTATTGCTCGTCATACCTTGTGTGCACTTCTTTAGCGTACTCGGCATGCCTTGTATGCACTTCTTTAGCGTACTCATCATGCCTTGTATGCACTTCTTTAGCGTACTCGTCATGCCTTGTATGCACTTCTTTAGTGTGCTCGTCATGCCTTGTGTGCACTTCTTTAGCGTACTCGGCATGCCTTGTGTGCACTTCTTTAGCGTACTCGTCATGCCTTGTGTGCACGTCTTTAGCGTACTCGTCATGTCTTGTGTGCACGTCTTTAGCGTATTCGTCATGCCTTGTGTGCACTTCTTTAGCGTACTCGGCATGCCTTGTATGCACGTCTTTAGCGTACTCGTCATGCCTTGTGTGCACTTCTTTCGCGTACTCGTCATGCCTTGTATGCACTTTTTTCGCGTGCTCGTCATGCCTTGTGTGCATTTCTTTAGCATACTCGTTATGCCTTGTATGCACGTCATTTCTTTCTTTGTTTCTTTTAGCGAAACATAAATGTATTTGATAGTATCTGAAGAAAGTGAGACGCACCTTGAAATCTTGATGTAAGTTTTGCTGGGGACATCCAGGCCAGATGTTCATTTCTTAAGAAACCTGCAGGAATGTTTGTTCTTGATTTCGACATACTTCCTTTCCCAGTGAATTTAAAAATATAAAGATCGTAATGCATGGAAGCCCAAGGCTTACAACAGCATGTTGAGCTTTGTAATTTATAGGTACTTGAATGACAACTCATACGATGTTAACCTTAATTTTAAAAGATATATGCAGACAGTGGTGTTGTTTACCACCGTTATCAGAAGATATGTTGGCTATAAAGTGGTCGATCAATCAATATTGATCTGAACGGATATCTTACCCGCACATAAGCCTCTACACATTTCAGAAATAGAAGGTTTATATTATTATTACCTACACCTTAATGGTGTCTTACGTAGCATGAATCAATAAGGTGTGACTAACGTTTGAAATGAATACCCAGTGAAGTGTAGACATGTATACGGTGTGCCGTTCACTATGTCTAGTGCAGCATTGTATAATATATGCTGTTCGCTGTGACTGAAGACATTTCAAGGACGAAAATTACAGAAAGAGCCACTATATCAAGTAAGTGTAACTCATGACACAATATGGTAATAACTTAGAGGGACGTAAGTGTAACACGATATAGTAATAAGTTAAAGGGATATAAGTGTAACACATTAGTGTAATAACTTAGGTGTAAGTTTAACACGACATGGTAATAACTTGGAGGGATCTAAGAGTAACACGACATGGTAATAACTTAGACGGATGTAAGTGTAACACGTTTGCTAATAACTTAGATGGACACTCTTGGTTGTTAATATTTGTCAGTCTATAGTCTGGCTAGTATGAACGATTGCACACCGTCTTCTAAAAGTTCACTTACCAGGTCAAACGGTATTTAGTCTCTACAGTCAACAACAAGAAAGGAAGCGATTAATTTGGTCACCTACATGGCCTCCACACAACACAAACATATGTATGTTTGTCTACCTGTATCATACATACATATATACATACATACATAGATACATACACTCACATAGTGAAGACCAAAATATCTAAACCATTCCTTACAAATAATATAGCAAAGATTTTTAATCATGGTATAACATGTCGGAATGGACGACTTCTTACGGATACAAGTTCGAGCGGTTTAACTCTGTAGTTAGACAGCAAAAATACCCTTTTTTCGTGGTTCATTGTGTTACGACCCTGTAGTTAAATTACATGTGTGTTAAAATTTAAATTCTTCTAATTCTTTGTTTCATTTTTATTTCATTTTTACATCATTAAATGTAGTTATTATTATTATGATGATTATGTTTGCATGGGTCTAATAGTATGTTAGAAACATCGTATTTTTTTAAAACGTAAATGTGACTCGTGTAAGCACGATTTTTGCATGACGGTTTTTCGTATCAAGTAAACAGTGAGAAAGAGCTATGTAAATGATTGGCTGTGACCACGTTATTACTTGTTTACGCTTTTGTAATGTCCAGATGGATTGCGAAATCACACGTGTCTTCATGCGTGTGTACATGTAATGACGCATTAGCTTGTTTTAAATGCTCAGTTACCTGTAATAAATGTTTAGTCGTAATCGTAGTCAGTCGTAGTTCAGAGTCACATCATAACATCTTACAGAGTTTATAATACCTTAAGAAAGGTATTTCTGTGCTGGAAAGAGTTGCGCATTCGTACGAGGAACAACATGTGTGTTGTTAGTGGTGGTAGCTGTATTTAATCTACTTTCTAAATAATTATTTTCCCTGGAGAACAACACTACTGGCTTTGGACAAAGACATTTGTTGAAACTATTTCTAAATTGGAGCAGAACAATTCAAATTGTGCTTCACAGTGAAAATTCTGGACATTTTGTGTTAACCTTCGTCTGACGTCATCATCCGCCATCTTGGAACGGAACTGAGATTCAGACTATATCAAATTAGAACTGTTTGTTCACAGGACTTATGTGTTTTCACAATTTTAGGACAATTTTTGGAATCTTCTTCGTAAATCGTAAGTCTTGTTTCACCTATTTACCTTTTCACCGTGTTTTCTAGGGAAATAAATTGTCTTTGTTAAAATTTACAAAGCTTGTTGTCATCACTCTTTCTTTGTGTTACTTTGAACGAGCCGATACGTAACATAAAGAAATCGGGTTGCTCGTCCGGATGATGGATATATGAAATTGGCTAAAAATTGAAATTTAAATTCCCTAGTTCATTTTATTTGAAATTTTAGTGAAAACAACAGGCTTTCTTTCACAGTGTTAAAAATGGAGAGAATTCTTCTTCAATTTGAAACAGTTGTTCGAAATGTCCAAGGGAGAATTGGACTCAATTATTGCAGAGTGTACTTTGTGGCAAAGCCAAAGATATCTATATGTCCCTGTCAGTACAGCAAAGATCTGACTATGATATGGTTAAGGAATGCCTTTTGAAGGGTTATGTATTAGTCCCTGAGACTTGTCTGCAAAGGTTCAGAAACTATAAAAAAGAAACTAGACACACTTATGTTGAATTTGCTAGAGAAAAAGAACAGTTGTTCAAGAGATGGTGCTTGTCTGAGAAGATTGAACATGATTATGAAAGACTCGAACAACTGATATTACTCGAAGAGTTTAAAAACTGTATTCCTAATGATATCAAAAATCACCTTGAAGATCATGAGGTCAAAACCTTGGAAAAAGCTGCTATTGCTGCTGATGAGTATTCCTTAACTCATAAAGTTCCTGCTGTAAGCAAACCTTTCACTCAGCAGTCTACTGATATTCAGGTGTTCCAATCAAAAACGACTCTCAGTGAAACTCAATCTGGCACAGATTCTAAAAATCAAGCCTCTGAGAGACTTGATTCAAAATCCTTGTCTCTACCTACGTGTACCTATTGCCAAGAAAAAGGACACGTCATTTCTGATTGCTTCAGATTGAAATATAGGCATCAGAATCAAGATAGACCTATCCCAAATGCTCTTATTTCTAAGAGGTCAAGGTCATGGTCATGTATTGAAAACAATACATTTGTTGGGTTTGAAAAACCTCAGTCTGATTGTGTTTTGGAGAATTTTGAACCATTCATGTCGAAGGGTTCTATATCACTCTTGGGTGATTTGGCCAATCCTATCCCTATTAAAATTTTGAGGGATACAGGAGCTTCTCAGAGTCATTTAGTTTCAGGTATTTTGCCTTCTTCTGAGAAGACCTGTTCTAATGAGTGTTCTCATTCAGGGAGTAGAGTGCGGCTTTGTTAATGTTCCTCTCCATGGTGTAAATTTGTCATCAGACTTAGTTTTAGGACCTGTGACAGTCGGTGTAGTGTCTACTTTACCCGTTGAGGGCATTCATTTGTTGCTAGGCAATGACTTAGCTGGAGACAAGGTTGTGGTTAATCCACTTGTAACTGACAAGCCTTCTTTGGATCAGAAAGTTGATCCTATTGAAAAAGAAATCCCTGATTTATTCCCAGCTTGTGCAGTTACCAGAGCTATGGCAAAGAAAGCTCTTGAGAATGATTTTGATAAGGAATGTATTCCTTTGGCTGACACATGTATTGGTCAGGCTTTTGATGAGGTCACTTTCACTTCTAATTTGGATCAGTCAAAAGGTATTGATCATAGTGATCCTCTTTTGAATACTTATTCTCTTTTATCGGATCAGGGTGATAAACGACAATCACTTGTCGTCGAACAGGAGAAGGATCCTGAGATCTGTTTGTTTCAGCGGGCCGTTAGTGAAAAAGAAGCAACTGAAGTACCTGTCTGTTACTTCATTAAAAATGGAGTCCTTATGAGAAAATGGAGACCTCCCGAGGTACCTGCTAGTGACGAATGGTCAGTAAAATATCAGATTGTGGTTCCGAAACCTTACAGACAGGAAATACTTAGTTTGGCCCATGAAACTCCTATGGCTGGTCATTTAGGGATAAATAAAACGTATCACAAGATCTTGACTCACTTCTATTGGCCAAAAATTAAAAGTGATGTGTGCAAGTTTTGTAGATCTTGTCATACTTGTCAAATTGTAGGAAAACCAAATCAAAAGATACCTAAAGCTCATCTGCAACCAATTCCTGCATTTGACGAACCATTCAGTAGTACTAGAATTCTGGTAGATTGTGTTGATCCCTTACCAAAGACCAAGTCAGGTAACCAAAATTTGTTGACCATCAAGTGTGAGTCAACAAGTTTTCCAGAGGTAATTCCTTTTGAGGAATTTTGCTCAATTTGGCCTTCTCAAATTTGATCAATCTGGTCAAAGGTCAAATTTCAAGTCTGGAAAGTTCCAGCTTGTTACACTTGAATTTGGTATTCAGCAGTTCAAGTCAGAAGCGAAGCTATGGTTTCACCGAATTTTACTAGAGAGAATTTTTGAGTCCCGTGAAAGTCCATTCTCTCTTGCTCATTCTGCAGAATTTTCTTCAATTAAGATTTTATGGCCCTTACAAAGTAAAGAAGAAAATGAATGAGTTAAATTATAATATTAGTACTCAAGTCTAAGTTGCATTTTACATTACAAATAACTTTAGGCGCTGCAAGGTTTACTAGTAATGTGCATAAATCGTGTAAAATAACATGGTAATATTTCGACATTGCAAAGTTCAAGGAAGGCAGTGCACTACTAAAATTTGTACCCTTTAAAAATAAAAATCTCATACCTGTTTTTTTCTTCTTGCATTTAAAATTTTTAAATATTCAAAAAATTCTTGTGCAAAAAGTATTTTTTTCAGATATGAAGATATCGTGAATGATAAAGATGAACTCGACATGAAGGTTTCATGAAATTTGGAAAATCTTTGATATGCCATTTGTAAGCATTATTAAGGTTCTTACCCTTAATTATATAATCATTAACCCCCGTTGAAGCCGAGAACAGTAAAGGTAGGTTATTGAATAGGGTCAATACATCGTTGAAGGAAAGTTAAGATCTTTATTTTGTTGTATTACATAATGGTGTATTTATTGAATATATTAATATTTGATGGATTTTTGTGTAAATTAATGCTATAAAAACATGGTTGGGACCAATATTAAGAAAGAAAAAAAACAAAAACGAAAATATTCATTGGCACGTTGTCATTCCATTCGACGGCATTCGGGTGAGCAAAGAATTAAAACTGGTAAATTTAATTCTCTCTCTATTCCCAGAATAAAATCAACACAAGGAAGAAGACAGAAGTCCTAGCAGCTATTTTGTATACAAGAGGGACAAAATATGGTGGAAACCAGGAAGTGCAAAATTCTGACCTTCAGGAAAAAAGATGACAAATCTTCTCTGTTTATTGAGTGCTGCCCCTCCCATGAGGTTGACGATCGTGTGGCGGAACTCACCGGAAAAGGACTAGTGGAAATACCGTCCAGTCGGTCGAAGGATCTGGAAATAAGGGAATCCCAAAAAATCAATATTATTCTTAAGGGAGCGATAACGTATATCAAGGAGATTAACCGAGCTTACCATTGCATTACGTACTTAACATGTTGCAGACACAACTATACAAGTTTTCCTGTACGTTTGGTTAAAGAAGCCGGTGCTGTTGCCCATGCAATTATCGTGTATGAGTCTCTAAACTTTGGACGTGAGATACTACATCAAGTGCATTACACTCCGGAAAGACATCATGGAAGTAGAGTACATTTTGTGCCAGACACACCGAGGGACACCTATTGACTTGTACCAGACACATCGAGGGACACTTGTTGACTTGAGCCAGACACACCGAAGGACACCTATTGACTTGTACCAGACAAACTGAGGGACACCTATTGACCAGTACCCGACATACCGAGGGACACCCATTGACTAGTACCAGATACACCGAGGAACATCTATTGACTTACACCCGACACACCGAGGGACACCTATTGGCTAGTACGAGACACACCGGGGGACACCTATTGATTGTACCAGCCACACCGAGGGACACCTAGTGACTTTAAAACGTTGCAAAATACGGTCATAAGTCTTTGTAACATGAATGGCCAAACCTTTCTTTGAGTCCATTTATTAAGTATCTTAAAATACCGAATTAGAGTTAATTATGAAATTGATTTCAGATTTTAATGGTACTGCACAGTAAGCAATGTGCCCTGTAGGAAACCAATGGCTAGGCGGTGGATTTTGGGCATGAAAAAAAAACAGAATTACTGTGCAGTTGTCGCATAACCTAAAATCTGCATTCTTCCTGTGACCTTTTTATCTTGTCAACTGAAATGCTCATCTATCAAAATATACGCGCGCACACACACACACACACACACACACACGCACTCACACACACACATACACGGACATCAAATGTTCAAATTGCTGAAAAATAAGAAACAGTTTAGAACAATAAAACAAATCAGCAGAAAACATAGAGGATATTGTTACGAATATTCGTATAATATATATTATTTTTATAGTATAGTTTTTATTTGAGTCATTTGGGTTAATGACAGTATTCGTACGATTGGTATTCTAACTTCAAAATTTATCTTAAAGGTGAGGTCACGTCGCGTATGTGGAGTACATGTACAATATGTTGTAATATTTCCATTCATACATCAAGATCGAATTGCCAAGTTCACGTCTACATTCTGTTTTCAGTCAAAATAGATCATGAATGTTTTATGCAGGTCAGGTTAACATCACGTGATCTCGGGATTACCTTTGTGATGTAGAAATGTTGACTGCCCTAGCTGGTGATAGGTTCAATAATAAGATAATCAAGTGTTGACTGTTAAGGTATTTCGAAATATAAAATAATTTAAATGTTTGGGAATATTTTCTAGTAATTCAGATTTTGTTGTTTATTTGCCGTGCATTAGGTGACTGTATAAATGGATTAAAGCAAAGCGCTCTCATTCTTCGTTTATAGTTTAGTCTTGTAAAAGTCATCAGAGAAATTCTGTGTTATTTATTTCTTGCTTGTTAAAATTGCAGAGCTTAAAATTTTTATTCTAAACAGACAGTACCTTACTGGATTATTGTGAAACATTCAAGGTCTTGGATATTTATTAATTTCATTGGATTACCGTAAAACATTCTGGAACATTTGTGACATTCAATTTTCATTGGGGGCCCCGAGTGGCCGAGTGGTCTAAAACGCTGTCCGTTACGGATCACTGCCATCTCACCTCTGTCTGCGTTGGTTCGAGTCTAAGATTCGGCGAATGTGGATATGTGAGAAAGTTTGCCAGTAGCTTCTCGTGGGTCGGTGGTTCTTTCCGCGGATTTCCCGGTTTCTTCCTCCACCATTAATACTGGCCGCCATGTATAGCCTATCGTGTGCTGAGGGATGGCGTTAAGCCCCACAACAACAACAACAACAACAACAATTTTCATTGGATTTACCTTGAAGTAAAAACTTTTGGATATTAGAAATTGATTTCTTCTCTAGTGTTGACACAAAAGCACATTAGCACTTTCATTCGGAATACTTTAGGAGCGTTTCCGAAGTACTGTGAAACTGATAGTACATTTAGGAAATTCTAGGAATTCATACCGTGCTGTTAAATTCCTTCACTTTATTTGACTTTAAATTTTAGGAAAATAAACTTATATTTTGGATTATAGAATGCTTGCTGGGTGTTACATTTTGTTACGTAGTTTATGCCCTTTGATGTTGTTTATTTTAGAAAATGTAGCGCCTGCGACAATAAAGGAGTATCTTCACGTTTCTCGCTGATTTCTGGCCAAATACGAAACTGAACGGGATTATTATGTTGCAGTCATTTCCTGTATTCAGTTATCTAAATCACAACATAAATTCGGCTGGCGAGGACGCTTCCAGTGTAATTCATCGAACAAAATTGCATTCTTCTGAATGAACGAGATTCGTAGCCTCGAACTGAAAAATACATCCAAGAATTGCTGAAAAATCTATTTAAAAAATGCCAAATTAAAAGATACAACTCAGGCATTACTTTAAAACCCGTATATTTTCGAATGAAATGCACTATTCTTTTTATAAAAACCAATAATATTTTAAAAGTTGACATGTGAATGCGCCCTTGTGGATATGATAATAGTGGATCCGTTTTGGTAAATCAGCTGGTGAATCAGGGGAAATGTCAAAGTTATTTATCTCTTCAAAACCTGTTAAATTTAACTATGGCAACAATAGAAAGAGGATGTAAGTAGTATATGGGGACGATATAGTGACAACGGGAAAGTACATTACAGACACCCCTGGGACGATATGGGGACAAGATTTATAGGGACAAAAGGTTGGGACTATATAGGGACAATAGGAGTGGAACAGGTGGGATGACGTCACGGTACTGGACACTGGCAACAATGTTGCAAGTGGATGACCTGAATACACGCGGCTACACTAGGTAGGAACAAATACAATATAGAGACAAAAACATGGAAACATGGTTAGAGACAGAGATATATACAACACAAACATAGATTGATGAACATCAATCTATCATACCTAAATTATACAATAGACTAAAAAAAAAAATTATGCAAGAGAGAGTAAATCTTTTCGAGGCAATGGATTGACCCATAACACATAAATTATCAACAACTAAAAAAAATTTTTAGGCAAAAAAGAGTAAATTTTTTCGAGGCAGTGGAGTGGCCCTGAAAAGCGCCGTTGGTTTTCATGTTAACACCATTCAGTTAACATAGGGAGCATCTCACTGATGTTCTTCTCTTTCTTAAACTGTGTCTAACTTCTGGAAAGTAGATGAGGACTCGCTTCAGACAACCTTGTCTCTCCATATAAGTCCTTCTTTTCCAAACGCTCGTCTCGGTGATCCGGATGATTCTCCATGATGATTTAACATACATGGGTAAGTCCGTACGGAACAGCATCGACGATACGAGAGTAGAGGATTCAACGTTTGTCCACATCTTGTGACGAGAACAGGTGAAGGGAATGAAGTGAACTGCGTTTATTTATAGTGGAAGGCCGGATCGAAACGGATTGAGATTTTTCATCAATCCCAACACGCGTTACAAAATTCATTCACTTCAAGGAGTATGTTTTCCAATCCGAACAGAGCTACCTGTGACGTCACATTCCCTATATAGGTGCGCTAGCGTCTGTGCGCAGTGAATCGATGCGACATTGTTTTTTGAAACATGACGGAAATTAAGAAGACAATGATTGGGGTGCACCGGCCATGGAGACGAGAAGCGATAGCATAGCAGCGGTTGTCAAAGTCAACACAGGGATACTTCCAGAAGAGGTCGATTTCAATTGGGATTTAGTGGATATTCTCTCTTCTTCGCATGAATTTGTTCCGGTACCAGCACCTTTGCCACCGTCTCCTTCTTTACCACACGTCGAGGATTTTAAACAGACAGAAAGAAGAATTGGAGAAATTTTTACAACAGCAGAACAAGCTTTTCTCCTTGAACAGCAACAGCGAGAAGAAGAAGAGGCAAGAAGGAAACGACAGGAAGAAGAAGCAGCAGCAGAGAAGAAACAAGGTATAGGAGAAAAGGAAAACGGTGAAAGTCAAACGGTAACGGTACTCTTGGACATTTTGGCAGAGTTAAGGAGTCTGAAACAAATGTAACAGACTTCTTTATTACGACCCAAGAGAAAAAGACCTTCCCGAGCCAAACAGCCAAACCCTGTTAGTACGCCTGAGATACCAGCCCTAGTGATTTCTACCCAATCATCGACAGGAGCAGGTCCAGAAGTTGGCCTTGGCCGTGGCAAAGGCATAAGGCAGTTAAAGCTGATTGCTAACTCGTTTCTAAGTTTGTTTTGTTTTTTAAAGAAAAAAACAAACACCCAACGGTCCTTTTCAGGGCCACCCACATCTTTCGAAAAGAGATAGCATTCATTTTGCCTCAGTCAATTAAAATTCAAAATCCCTTTTTTTACTCTGATGTACGTGTGTGAGTGCGTGAGGGTAGGCCCTTATTCTAAAAAATCAAAACCAGGAGACACTTACGTTTTTCTCTCTGGTCTGTTCTGGTACAAATTTTACATTTCCAATTCACAACACACCACAACACTTTAAAAAAGTTCATAGACTTCTTCTGTGTCTTTTTTCTTTCACTTTCTCTCTGTTTTCTGATTTTCTTCACTTTCACAAGTTTTTCCTCCTCTACTTCCTCACTTTTTTCTCGTCGTCTTTTCTTCTCTTTCTGAACGTGTCGGGGTTCTTCCTTTGCCCTCGGCACCTCTTCTTCTTCTTTCTCCTGCTCCTTCTTGTTTCTTTGGGCAGTCTGAAGACCAATGTCCTCTCTCTTGACAATGATAACAGGTATCTTGACTTTTGTCTCTTTTGACATTCTGTACCCCATGCCCTTTCTTCTGACAGATATAGCAAATATCTTGACTTTTATCTAGAAAGGAGGGAGAGTAGTCCGTCGGCTTGTCTGAAGAAAACTTTCGTATGACACCTCGCAAAGCTCTGATCAGAAGTTCGATCTGTGTGGGCTCTTCCATCGTGCTGGTCGGTTTGAGAATGAAATGAATACTGGGAGGGAAGGCACTAGCCCTTTCTATATACACTGACCCTGACATGAATATAAAGGTGTCCATGGCGTTTCAAATATAGTCATTTGACTTTTTGCAGTCAAGATGAAACAATCGCATCATTTCGTGAAGAAAGGAGAAGAAAATAAGAGGCAGAAACGTGACTTATCGCCTCGCACAGTAGCTGAAATCTTGGCTCAAATTCATGCCAGCGATTTTGAAGATGACATGAGTGAACCAGAATCCAGACCCCGAGAGTCTACACCAAGCCAAAGTCCGCCATCACCACTAAACACTGAAAAGAACTACCACATTAGAGAAATGGACAAACGCTCCTCCAGAAAATTTAGAACGGGCTACACGTACACGGTGAAGTTTAAAGATTTCAAGTCCGACGTACCGTTGGAGAAAGCAGATGGGTTCATCACCGATGTGTAGGATTCTTTGTTAACCACGCTGAAACAGCAACGTGAAGCCAAAGAAGACGACCGCTTGAGACTTTCCATTCATCATGACAGTTTCAAGTCCCCCGTTTGGATTTAGTTTAGCAGCCCAGCAGAATTGACACATTCTAAAGTCGTCGACAAGATTCAACAAGTACAGCAATCCAACGACAAGTTTCACATCAATGACGGAAAAGCGACACTGTTCATGACCCACGTTTCTCTTCCCCAAGGGACAGGACAGCGCAAATTAACAATCCTCAAGACAAGATGTGTATAGCCCGTGCCATCGTGGTGGGACGAACGTATGCCGACAAGAACGACAGGGCAGAATGGAAAAGAGCTTGGTAGACAAATAAAAAATCGGGTCGAGCCAAACAACGAAAAGAAGCAGAACTGTGTTAGAGCAAGCGGAGGTATCCAAAGACACACCCTACGTCATTCCTGAAATGCAAAAATTGCAAGACGTCTTAACTCCACGCTACACGTTGAAAGTGCACCCTCAAGAAATGTGCGGACCTCTGTTGTTTCGAGGCAAAAATTTCAAAGACGGAAAATGCATTCACGTCTATCATCACGATGAACATTTCGATGCGATTATTATCACTGCATTCCTGGGATACGGTTATTTAGAGAAATTTAACTATGGCTATAACAATCGAGAGCAACACAAGCATTGTGGATCGAAATGTGAGGGATGTTTGGCCTCTAAACCCTGTCCTGACGAAGGACATGAACGAGTGCATTGCTCTCCTTGTCAGCGCACTTTTGTCAGCCCTGCCTGTTACCAACAACATCTACAGACGCTAGGTTCACACCAGAAAAGTTCTTCTCAGCTGCTGAGATTGCGCCCTACTTCTGAACAAGGCATATGTGCCAACAGTGCCAAGGTTCACGTATGTTCAGGAAAGAAGCGATGTCACATTTGTCGCGAAATCGTGGACTTGGAACACGAATGCTACATTCAAAAATACCATTCCAAACATCAAGAGGAAGATGACCAGAAGAAAGGCACTTTCATCTTTTTCGATTTCGAATGCATGCAAGAGACCGGTATTCACATTCTTAATTTCTGCGTGGCTCACCGAGCGTGCGGGAAGTGCATCCAAGAGCCTATCTTTAGTCATTGCCCACACCACAGCAAGATTCCTGGAGGACGTGAAAAAATCTTTCGGGGACCGAACACGCTGGCCGGTTTCGTCCAATGGATCTTAGACCCCATCGACGAGATGTGGAGCCAAGAGGACATCGAACGTTATGGAGATTGTCATCGCTATGCCACGGTGATGGCTCACAATTTCTCGGGATAGGATGGACAGTTTCTTTTGAGATACTATACGGAACAAAGTACCGAACGTCCTAAAGCGACTTTGAACGGAGCCAAAATCATTTCCATGCAAGTGGGACAAATGCAGTTTAAAGATTCGATGAGTTACTAGGCCATGCCTTTGAGTCGAATGCCTAAAACGTTTGGAATGTCAGAAATGGTCAAAGGCTATTTCCGCACTTTTTCAATACCGAGGGCAATCAACACGCCGTTCTACCCCATTTGCCTGAGGCTCACTACTACGACCCCGACAACATGCGTACGAACAACAAGAAGCTTTCTACGCGTGGTACCAGACTCACTCCTCGAACCCCTTCGACTTTCAGGAAGAAATGTTAAAGTATTGTCGTTCCGACGTGGACATTTCACGGCGTTGTTGTGGAAAAGTTCGAGCGTTATTCATGGAGCATGGAGAGATCGACCCTTTGAAAGAAGTCTGCACCATTGCCAAAGCGTGTTCCTTAGTGTATAGCCAACGATTCATGCCGGAAAACACCCTAGCTGTCATAAGATCTCAAACGACGAACTTTGTTAAACGTCAATACTCGGTCAAAGCCCTACGCTGGTTGCATTACTTGTGTGACAAGGAAGTCAAATGGATCCAACATGCTCGCAACGGAGGAGGCAAAAAGACCATCGGAAGGTATTCGGTCGATGGCTGAGACTTAGAAAACCCCAAGATCGTGTACGAGTTTAAAGGTTGCTTATTTCACGGATGTCCCATCTGCTACCCTCAACGTGACACTAAAAATCAGTTTTTACAACGGACCATGGAAGACTAGTACCAGGAAACTTGTCAGCGGCAATTGAAGTTAGAAGAGCAAGGATACCAAGTGGTGGAAATGTGGGAACACGAGTACGATCACCGATTGAAAACCGATCCCGAGTTTAAACGCATCGTAGAAAGTTACAAGCTGGTGGACAAACTTAACCCGAGGGACAGCTTGTACGGAGGACGAGCGAATGCCTCCTGTTTGCTGTACCAAGCCGACGAGGAGAAAGGAGAAGAAATCAAATACTTGTACGTGTTTGCTGTATCCTTACGTGTGCAAATATTGTCACTTTCCCGCTAGGCACCCACAATTGCTGACGGAACACATCGACCTGGTCAAGATTCGACAATACGAAGGATTGATCAAATGCAAAGTCTTGCCTCCCACGAACTTGTACCATCCCGTTTTACCTCACCATTGCCAAGGAAAACTGATGTTTCCCCTGTGCCGTACTTGTGCCGAAACGTGCAACCAAGACCAACCTTGTCAGCATACTCAGGAAGAACGTGCCTTAACGGGAACGTGGGTCAGCGTGGAATTGTTCAAAGCTCAGGACTTGGGATACCAACTGTTAGTAGTGTACGAAATTTACCACTTTCCCAAGACAGAAAAATACCACAATTGCGACAAGACTCAGAAAGGCATTTTCGGAGACTACGTGGATGCCTTTTTAAAACTGAAACAAGAAGCCAGTGGCTATCCTTCCTGGTGCCACAATCCCGAAGACCAAAAGAAATTCAAAGAGAAATACTGGGAACAGGAAGGCATCACCTTAGACCACGTGGAGAAAAAATGAAGGAAGGCGATCGTTTGCCAAAGTGATGTTAAATTGCTTGTGGGGCAAAATGGCACAACGACCCTATTTATCCAAGATGGAGTATTTGACAGAACCTTCCCGCTACTTCCAGATGATTCACGACAAAACCAAATACATGAAACACGTGGACGTCGTTCGTGAGGACTTGATCTTAGTCAATTACGAAGAAGAACTGGACTTTGTAGAAGCAGACGAATTTGGAAATGTCATCATTGCGGCCTACGTGACAGCCCATGCTCGCTTAAAATTGTACGAAGCGTTACACCAGTTAGGAGATCGTGTACTGTATTTTGACACGGACAGTTGCATCTACATCGATCGCCTGGGTCACTGTCACCCGGTCATCGAAGGAGACTGTTTAGGAGCCTGGACAGATGACCCTAACGACAAGATTCTAAGTTTTGCTAGTGGCGGTCCCAAAAATTACGGCTACGAATACCGTGACCCACAAGGAGAAGTGCAAACGGAGTGTAAAGTGAATGAATTCACTCTCAATTATCGCACCAGTCGAGTGGTGAACTTTGGCGTCTTGAAAGAAGCCTTACAGTCTGGACAGGATCGAAATTGTAAAGTGACCATCTACGAACCTCACAAGACTGTATGTTTACCCACACACCAAATCGTCAGTCGGCCTTTGGAAAAAGTCTATCAAATCGTGTGCCAGAATAGAGTTAGGCTTCCCAATCACTTCACTTTACCTTACGGACACGCTGGTATAAAAAGATGGTTCCAAGACGATAGCCACCAAGAAGAAGGATGACTTCGACACAGCAAGAATCGAGTGAGAGACCCGCTGTAACTCTAAGTTCAAACCATACAATTTTCCTGTCTTCTTGCCTGACTATTGTGATTGTGCCAGTAGATTGGAAACGTTTCAAAAATGGCCCACGGATAGGGAAGGATTACCTACTGCGAATGTTTTAGCTAGAACAGGATTTGTTTACTTGGGACCTGATACTGGATTGGGATACGAAGTACAGTGTTTCAGTTGTGGTCTGAGGTTGCGTATGGATCGATGAATCTATAAAGATTCCGCAATTCTGGAACATACTCGATGGGCTTCACACTGTCCTTCCCTTTCTATGGCCTTTCCACCCATCAAACATCTGTTCAGGTATGATGGTACCGTAGAGAAGGTAACACCGTTGTCCAAGAAGACAAAAAAGGAAGACTTCCAAAACTAGGTATAAAAAAGAAACGATGTACAAGCTCAAGACTTCATTACGACTAGTATAAAAAGGGACAACGTCCAAGACCAATAGTTCATTGTGACTACCAAGACCAAGCGAGAAACATGAATCCTTTCAAACGGCAAGTATCAAGCGTAAGACTCAAGTCCAATGAGAAACTCGAGTACGATGCTGTGCCTTGCGATGGCAGGGATGCCGTACGCAGCGACCTTAGCGATTCAGTACCACATCATGGGAAATTTGCTATGACTATACCTACGATGGAAAGTGATGCTGTGCGTGTCAAACCTGACGGATGCGAAAGCGATGCCACTCGTCATCGTACACCTTTTCATTTTACTGGTTTTCATGGTGGATGTCATCATTATGAAACCTTGCGTCTACCACCCTACGGGTGTCATCCAAAACTGAGCAAACTCCTGCGGATTTCACAGTACCCTCATCGAAATGAACCTGTGAAAGATGAATATTCGTTCCCTGTGCGATTGCCTGAATACTGCGACTTTGAAAGTCGATTCCAAATCTTCCGAGGAAAATGGCCAAAATATCTGGGAGGACCTACCCCCGAAGAATTAGCTAGAGCCGGATTTATCTACTTGGGCGAAGGGGATAAAGTCAAGTGCTTCAGTTGCGGTCTGTCACTTCACGAGTGGTAGAAGAAAGATTCCTCTTACCTGGAACATGCTCAATGGTCTCCTGATTGTCACTACCTACCTTTAGTGGGACCTCGTCATTGAAGTGGCATACCATGTCGTTTAAGAAACCAGCTTGGCTAGGAGTCAAACGTTGGACAACACCTAGACAAGTATTTAAACCCAATTCAAAAAATAATATTCAAAGATTAACAAATGAATTGCAAGAGAAGATCTACAAGGAAATTTGGCAGGGACTTGTCAGAGCAAAATCTGAATTGGTGACTGTGGAACTTTTATGTCGAAAAATTCACAAGAGGAAATTGACAAAAGTCAACAAACAAGTCAGATTTCTCTTTGTCAAGTGTGCGTTCTTCCGAATATTCCGCTTTAGACCATTTGCATTAGAAGATTTTAATGTCATTCTTGAACGTTTCCTGGAATGGCGGTGGCCAGATATTACTCACTACGTCCGTCACTTTCGCTCGTGGAGGTATAAAAACTGACTACCATGCCACGACCTTTATCATTCGTGATACAACAGATTAAGTGGAAGGAAATCAATAACAATATTCAAACGGTGGAGGATTACCATCGCATTTTACGCGAACTGTGTCCATTGAATTAGGGTCGACGTGTGATGTGTGTCTTAGTGACTTGCTTTCTGGGATTTCGTTTACCGGCCGATTCCTTGTGGACTCTTTACGAACAGTTCATACCAACCAAAACATGAAAGTGGTTCCTTTAAATGTACACGAGAGACTCATTCTGTTAGAAGCTTTGCGCTTTCATCTCGATACTTCTCGACCTCTACAGGAAAGAAAAATTCGTCAACTTTTAGGCACTGAAGATGTGTACGACGATGTGTGTGTAGCTTGTGACTTAAACCCTCACTGGAAAGATGTACGTGACTGGACAAGTTGGGGTTTCGAGGCTTGTGCAAAAGAAGTGGCACACTATGCCAAAGATTTGTAATCCTGACTTCCAACGTTCAGTGGAAAAAGTAACTATTAAACCTGTGTTAGTGACAGTACCAGAAGAAGAAGAAGAACCACTCCCTTCAGGACAGGACAGGACCGTCACTGACATCCCCGAAAGGCCATTCCAGGAGGACCCCTGTGTGACTGTGCCAAGGAGTGTAGAGAATCTAATAACATTACACACTGTCCCTACGATACCACATCTTGATCACCAAAACTGTTGTACAGAGACTTTTTTATATTCCACTATGATGGTTTTGATGTGTCTTTTATTCATGTACTTAACCATTTGGCTTTTATGTATTTTTGTCTCTCGTGTTGTTCACAATTAAAGATGGCAATAAACGTGTCCTGAAAAAGTATAAACCTCTTGTCTTGTCTGTCTTCGTGTCAAAAGTGACATTCCCTACACTACTATGGCTACCTCTACTGTCTCTGCTCCCTCCTCCTCCACTTTCAAAGTCATCGACAAACACTTAGACCGTGCTAGTTGGGAGGCCTTGTATCTTCGCCATCCCTTTAACATGCTCATTGCCGGACCGAGCGGTTCAGGCAAAACCGAATTTGTCAAACATTTGATCAAAAATAAAAATCATTTGATCGATCGTCCACCTCAACGAATCGTGTGGTGTTACAAAGAGTAGCAATCGGCGTACAGCCTTCTGCGAGAAAGTCAAGGCGATTCCATTGTCTTTGTGGAAGGCATTCCGGGCGAAGACGACGGAATCGTGTCTGACTCCAGTCAAACCCATCTGGTCATCATCAACGACATGTTAGGAGAAGACGAAGAAGAAATTAAACTGTGATTTACACGCAAAGGGCATCATCGTAATGCCAGTGTCATTTGCATCACTCAAAATTTGTTTAAACAAAGTAAAGCCCATCGTACCATCAGTCTCAATGCTTATTACGTGGTCTTGTTTAAAAGCCCTAGAGATAAATCGCAAGTGCAAGTGTTAGCCAAACAGTTAGGAACACCTTGGCTGACAAATGCGTACGACGATGACACTCAAACTCCACACGCCTATTTAGTCTTGGATTTAAAACCCACCACCCCGATTATTTGCGATTTCCTACCAATCTGTTTCACCACTGGTGCCAAGACGGATGGCCTGTCGTGTACATGTCCCTGTCGTCGACTTAACAACAACAACAATCAAAAAAGTCTATAAAAACCTCGGTCGATTTGGGTCTGTCTCACACAGCGTCAACATGACGTCCCTTCAGTCTCATCTTCCGGTCAAATTGATTCGTGCCTTGTACGGCATCAGTCGCGAAAAAAATCCACAAATACGTGCTCGTGTCTTAGAAGCTAGTCTCAAAGAAGTCTTACGATGGTTTACGGTGACAGCACGTCAATTACTGCAAGGCATCATTCACATTCCACATCAAACCAAACGTTTTCTTGAGAGAAACAAAGTAGCCTTGACGCAACTGGCCGATTCTCGCATCGACACTCAAACCAAACAGCAAATCATTTTGAAACTTGGAGGTAGCAGCTCCTAGGAGGTGTCATCATTCGTTCCCTCTTAAAATGGGATCCCAATGCTCCCAAAGTTATCCCCAAGAAAAAAAGCCACTCCTCCCCGACGTACCCAGAAGAAAAAGAAAAAGAGCAGTGGTGTCAAGACCAGGTCAAAACCTCAGAAAAAGAAAAAGAAAAAGAAAAGTCCACAGAAAACAGCTTCTACCCGCAAGAGAGGTACTGCCGCCAGGACGCAACCTTACATTCGCAAACCACGACTTGCCGCAACCGTGACTGCTTCTCTAGTAGCCTCAGGTTCTCCCACTTCTCCGTTGCTGGTGATGCCTGCCAAACCCGATTTGACAAGTGTCTTTCCTAGTTTGATGAAAAATTGGAAACCCGCGTCTCCAAAAGCTTCTCCTCCAATGGTGACACCCTCTTCCTCTTTAGCGGCAGTGGCCCCCAAAATCAAAGTCCAAGAGAAATCGGGCGTGTTAAAGAGCTTACTGGATTTGTCCAAGCAGCAACTGTCCCGATTGAGTCCGTTGCGAACCCCTCCACGACGTGTGGTGCCTGCCATGAAAATGATACGTCGAGCCGACAATCAGTGGCTACGCATTCCGGTATAAGAAAGACCTAAGGTAAACGATAGGTTCAGTGTTTTTTGTGCTCTTGAACGCCCAAAGATGTCCCCTCAAAGACGTGCACACCGTCACCATCGTCGTTCTTCTGTCCAAAGAGAAAAGGAAAAAGAAAAGGACTGCTCCTCCTTTAGCCAAACATTGGGACATGTTGTCCGTCTTGTCCAAAGCTCCTCCACCCATGCGAGAAAAACAACTCATTCAAACCGCATCCAAAGACGTAATCGATACCGTGTGCGAATGTTGTCTGAATGTCTTGAAAGGCACGATACCTTTGTCTAAACATCAGAAAGAATGCTTAGCCAAACATCGACACGTTCTTCGCCAAATGTTCCAAAAGAAAATACCCATTCGTCAAAAGAAAAAGATGTTGTTGCGACGCTGAGGAATTTTACCCCAATTAGGACCTTTGCTGGGAAGAATAGGAGGACTCTTGCTGAAAGTAGCATTGGGAACGATGGGAAGAATCCTGGGATGAAGATAAAAAGGTCCAAGAAGATAAAAGGAGGCATCTGGAGTCAAAAAATCTCAGACGTGACCATTGAAATCCGATGGAAGAAAGAAAACTAGCTTCAGTACCTTACTAACGACGGATGGAATACTATCATTCGCAAGAACAACGGGCCCGCATTTACCTCCCAATCCTCATTTGACCGACATATCCTAGTTACAATACGAATTGCAATCGTTGATGGATCGCAGCGATTTCTCAGAAATTGAAAAATCGCAACGGTACGGTCAACTGTTGCAACGACTGCAACTCTTTCACAAGAAAGCTTTAGACGAAACAGCTCTACCAACTCTGAAAGATTTTAAGACCCTGATGAAAAGTCCACCACCACCCCCAGCGGTCAGGACAGATGCAGCCCCCACGGATGTCTGAGGAAGAAGAGGCACGAGAAGTTTTTCAAACATCGTCAGCAGCTCCCATCCCTAGTAAGATTTCAGCGTCCTTGTTGACCCCTTCCCCTACACCGCAACCAGAAGAACTTAAAGCTTGGGTTAAAAAGATGATGTCCACTCCTCCTTCGACAGAAAAAGAAAACCAAAGTCATCCCATTACCACCACCACCACTACATTCGACTTCTACTCCCGTGGTACATCGGACACGTAAAGCCGTTCCTAAACCACCCCCACATCCCATCCAGGGTAGCATCAGTGAAGAGTGGATAACTTTTCAAAAAATCGAGAATGTGTTAGCCAACATTTACTACCATCCATCCCATCCTGCAGGTTACGGAGGAGTTGAGAAATTGTATCGTGCTGCCATAACTCTACTGAAAAGTGTCCGTTTACCTCAAGTGCAACGTTGGTTACATGAACAAGCCACGTACACCTTACATAAACCCATTCGACAAAAATTTTCCAGAAGTCGCACTCGAGTGGAGGGCATCGATCATCAATGGCAAGCCGATTTAGCCGATGTCTCTCATTTGGCCACCTACAATCGCGGCTACAAATATTTGTTTTGTGTCATCGACGTCTTTTCCAAATGTGCCTGGGTCGTGCCATTGACTTCCAAATCGAGCAGTGAGTTAGTACGAGCTCTCCAACTGGTGTTGAAACAAAGTGGGCGTCACCCTCTTCGATGGCAAACCGACAAAGCCACCGAATTTCTGAACCAAGCTTTCCAAAAAGAATTGAAGAAACGTGACATTCATTTTTCACCACCAAGAATCCCGAATCCAAAGCCAGCATCATGGAAAATACAACAACGATACACTCAAACGTCTTACAAAACTGAAAAACTCCCATGGAAAAGAGACGAACACTGTCTTGGTTGAATTCACTGCTCCGTCATCCACAACCATCAAACTGGGACCACATGGAAAAACACAACCCATACACAAATATATCAATAAACCCAGATACTGTAATAATTGCCAACGATGGGGCCATTTCACTAAACGATGTTGGAACCACTCTAGATGCTGCACATTTGGAGGACAACACGCAGGAACTATAAAACTCACAAATGTGCTAACTGCAAAGGGCCACATCCATCATATTCGCAGGAATGCCCACATACTTTGTTTGAAAAAAAAATCATACAGCTCATGGAAAGCAAACAAATCTCCTACAAACAAGCAAAAAAGGAACAACAAGAACTCTCCACCAACCAAAACACAACAACAACTCGCCCACATCGAACTACAACTATCCAAAGGATACCTAAAGCAACAACAAACCCAATAAAACGAACAACGACCCAAAAGAAAACTACAACTACTCTAAACCAGCCACAGACAAGTATGAAAAAATATCCCCACAACGTAAGTATGAATCCGGAGCACAATATACAACAACCCACTACAGCTATGGATACGAACACCACCCCTACCGACTACTTGGATCCAAATCACTTAACCCTACAACTTCAGGAAACAATCCAAGACATTAAAATTAAATCTCATAACAACCAAATCAAAAGAGAAGACGCCTATCACCTAATCTACAAAATAATGGAAAACATTCTTACAAAGGACAGTTAGATCAATCCACGGGACAATATACCAACAGATAAACTAGAATGTAACCTCATTATGGATTGCAACCCTACAGCTGAAAACTCATCTAATTACTACCAAAACCATAAACACCAAAGCACCTTCATTATGGATGACAACCCAACCATGAAACGAAAAAACCCTAACTCTACACTTACCATTTGGCAATGGAACTGCAGAGGACTAATAACAAACCACGGAGAATTGATATCAGCAATCAACACAGCCAGATACAAACCAGATATAATATGTCTTCAGGAAACACTGATAACAACACACACGAAATTACCCAGGATCAAAGATTACGACACCAACTACCATAAACACAGAATCAATGCGAACAGAGGTGGAGGCCTCGCAATCTACATACACAACACAATTACCGATGTAACCGAACTCGACACCAGAGTGGATCTTGCAGACAACCAAATCGAACACCAAGGAATCTCAATCAAAATTGGACCTAAAACAATAACAATCTACAACATATGTGACCCTCCTGCCCACATTACAAATCCCACCAACAGCTTCCTGCAAATCTTCCAAAACAGAAACAAAAACTGTATCATTTGTGGGGACTTCAACGCACACAATACAGAATGGGGAGGACAACATACAGACACCAGAGGCAGAAGGGTGGAAAAATACGCCAGAGAAAACCAATTGTAATTCTAAACACAGGGACACCTACCAGAATAGTTCCCACATCCGGAAAGCTTACAACACTAGACCAAACACTAACCACAAAATCCATAGCACAAATAGCGGACTGGGAAGTACTCCAACAAAGTACTTTGGGAAGCGATCATTTCCCGATAAGCACCACCATATATCTATAAAACCCAAGGGAACAACAACCGAATCCACAAAAATGGAAAACAGAAAAAGCGGACTGGAGCCTATTCCAAGCAATCTTGAGCAAAGTACATATCGACGACCTACGCAGCAATGACACCAACCTCTACTACAACAACATGATAAAAGTACTAAACGAAGCTGCACAAGAATCAATACCCAAAACTAGGGGAAAGATAAACAAAAGCAACGTACCATGGTGGACAGACACCTGCAAAAATGCAATTAAAGAGAAAAAGAGGGCACTCAATCGCTTTAAGCATACAAAACTAGGTACCGACTTCATCATATATAAACAACAGGAAGCCAATGTAAGAACAGTCATAAAGGAAGCCAAACAAAACTTTTGGCAATCATACTGCTCCACACTCACACATCGCACTAAATCGAAAGAAGTATGGGCAGAAATCAAAGCCATTAGATCAAAAACCCCGAGAACAATACCCAAAATATCTGGAGCACAAACTAACCAAGAAAGAGCAGAACAACTTGCACAACACTTTGCCCATTTTAGCAGTAACAACAACCATACACAGACATTTATGGCGCAGAGACAAACAATAGAGAATGAATACCCACACATATTCAAAGACCAAAACACGGAACAAGAAAGCAGCAGCTCACCTTTAAATGACTACTTTACACTACAAGAATGGAGCAAGCACTGCAAAGCAAAAAACCCACAGCACCAGGAGAGGATAGCCTTGGATACACCATCTACAAACACCTACCAATAAACATGCAACTAATAACAATAAACATGATAAACCTAATATGGGAAACAGGAAACATAACAACACCATGGAAACAGGCAATAGTAATAGCTATACCAAAACCAGGAAAAGATCCTAAAATGGCAACCTCTTACAGACCCATCTCCCTCACAAACACCATCTGCAAAATCATGGAAACTATGGTTAACAATAGGATAAAACACCATATGGACACAAACAAACTACTTTCAGAAAGCCAGAGCGGATTTAGAAACCGAAAATCCACCATCGACCAGCTAATGAGACTAGAAGCGGACATCAAATTAGCCTTTAATGCAAACCAAAGAAACCACAGACATCTTATAGCAATCTTCCTTGACCTTGAAAAAACCTTCTATCTTGTATGGACAAAAGGACTCATCTCCAAACTGAATCAATATGGAATCAATGGAAGGATGCACCGTTGGATTGCAAATTTTCTAACAGGAAGACAAATTAAAACTAGAGTAGGCGACAAAACCTCCAACACATATACAATTGACAACGGAACACCCCAAGGAAGCGTAATAAGCCCTACACTTTTCAATATAATTGTCAATAACCTCAACGACTACATCGATCAATTTGTCCCAGTTTGCCGACGACAGCGGAATTTGGAAAGCAGGAGATCCCAACAACCAAACATACATCAACTCACTGCAAAAGAGCCTAGATTCTATCTCACTATGGGCAAACAACTGGGGCTTCAAAATTTCTAGTGACAAAACAGTTGGAATGCTTTTTTCCCCCACAACAGACATAAGCCCAAATATCCAACTTTATACCTACAAGGGACACCGGTCAAATTCGTCAAGCACACATATTTCCTAGTAATGATACTAGACTAAAACCTAGCCTGGACCCAACATATAGCAGAACTAATTAACTAAAACTAACTGGAGAAGGGATGACAGGCGAGTTTCTGGCGCCTCAAAACCAGATGCTTCGGGCAGATGGGGCCCGTTAACCTTGGGTGGTCGCCCGTCCAGGAGAAAGTAAACTCCGACTTCACACCTTCGCTGCCTTGCGACTATATCCACTCATGGAAAAGGCTAAGGGAGTAAACCCCAACAGAAAATCCGGAGACGGAGTCCCTAAGGCGACTTGGCATTGCTTTCAGAGTCATCTCGGCAACTCCTGCGACGTCGCTGGTGCCATGACGTATCGGCTTGTCCTTTCCCTTGGATCCATCAGCTGCGTGGAGAGGGGGAGTCAGTTGCATGGGCAACAGCTGATTCTCCATATCACCCTGCCCAGGCTTGCGCCCTGGAGAGGACACTCCAGCTTCACAACTACCAACCGGGACACCTCTCATGGGCGCATTTCCATCATCTCTCGAGACTAACGGATGCCAACAACAAAAAACAAACAAACAACAAAATTAACAAATGCCAACAAGATATCAGCATACTAAAACACCTAAAGAGAACAACATGGAGAGCTGACCAGCATACTCTACTTATGTTATATAAGGCACTAATCAGAGCCAAATTGGATTATGGATGCCAAATATATGCCTCCGCAAACGATTCCCTTCTCCAAAAATTAAACAGCATTCAATACAAGGCACTTAGAATATGTACAGGAACACTGCCAAATACCGCGAATGACGAACTACAGATTCTAACAGGTGAACTACCACTGAACATAAGAAGAGAAGAACATATCTTACGATATGCCATCAGAAACTACATACACTCGGATGTCAACCCAACCCAACTAGAATAGCTATCAGAAACTGAGCGACACCCTTCAGCACAAAATTAGTACTCAACCCCCCGGCTTGCAAGAAAGTACACACGCTTAAAGAGGAAATGAAAATAGCAGAAATCCAGGCAGAATAATATAAAATCTGCGACCTCACACCCTGGAAGAACAACGCACCCAGAATAAACCTTGCAGCGATAGCATTGGGACACAAACAGCACAACCCTTGGAACATTCTAACTGGAATCTATAAAATCTTGGAAGAAAACTACTCCCAACACACAAAAATCTACACAGATGGGTCCAAATCCCAAGAACTTAATAGGACAGCGGCAGCTATTGTAGTGCCCGAACTTAACACCCAAATTGGAGCGAGACTACCTGATGGATGTTCCATCTATACAGCGGAATTCTGGGCGATAAAACAAGCATTGCTATGGATAAAAACTCAAACAAATAAAAACCATGTCGTCATAACGGACTCACTAAGCGTTCTGAAATCACTAGAAACTGGTTCATCAAAAAGCAGGGGAAATATGTTACAAGAAACAATGCTTATTCTACGAGAACTGGAAATGGACCAGTTCAACGTGGAATTTTTATGGGTACCATCTCACATCAACCTATCTGGCAATGACAAAGCTGACCTCGCTGCAAAACAAAGTCTACACGTCAATGAAGTTCAACCCATTGCATACAGCGTCCAGGAACTATACAACCAGGTTAGACAACATATAGACCAGAAATGGCAACATTATTGGGACACCACCAACAAAGGCAGGCACCTGTATCGATTGCAAAAGGAAGCAACCCGAAGCATCAAGACACCTAAAGGATTACAAAACAACGAATTACAAGTCATCAACAGGATAAAAACAGGAAAAACACTACTGAAAAGCAGCTATGGAAAACACATTAAGGACAAACAGAACGATAACACAAACTGTCCACACTGCCCAGAACCGGAAACACTCGACCACATCTTCAACACTTGCAGCAAATACCAACTACAAAGGAACATCTTCAGGGAATACCAAAAACGAATAGGATCACCGACAACATACCCAGAAATACTGGACAGGACCAAGAACAACAACCTCGAGATCACTTACAGAAGTATCCTACTGTTCCTGAAGGAAACGACAAAATCGGCAAAATATGAATAAACGCGTAACACAAACTAAATGTAAAACCGGACTATGGCACAGGGCCAGCCGTATGGCATGTCCAAACAATCCACACAAAATACACACAAAAATGGACTATGGCACAGGGCCAGCCGAATGGCAAGTCCATAAAAACATATTAATAAATAAACAATGAAACCCTGGACTAAAGCAATTGCTAGCCAAAGGGCAAGTCCACTAAACAAAATACAAACCCTAAGGTAAGTAGGAAATCGACAAAATCGGCAAATATGAATAAACGCGTAACACAGATTACACATAAAAATGGACTATGGCAAAAAGCCGGCCGAATGGCAAGTCCAAACGCACAATACAAAATACACACAAAAATGGACTATGGCACAGGGCCAGCCGTAAGGCAAGTCCATAAAACATAACAATAAACAAACAATAATACAATGGCAACTAGGCCTAAAACAATGGATAGCTGCATGACGAGCCCACAAACCTTAGACCAAAACTATTCCTACCTAAAGGACAGGTCCACACAAAAACACAAACCCAAAGGTAAGACCAACACACCACCTTTTTCCTTATTATCTCCTCTGCATGGTAAAAATAGAAAAATTTCCTCAATTACTAACTCTTATATATATATACTACCCGAAGCACTGCATGCTAGAAATTACTAACTCATATGCACAAAAAAAAAAAAATAATAATTTACCTCCTATGTTATTCCCATCTCTTCCTTACTTTACCACCCCCTGCATGCACACCCACTAAAACAGGTAGGCGAAAACACTAGGACAGCTACAATAGACAGAAAAGGAGGAGAAATGGAAGCAAGAGGTGTGGAAGAACCGGGGAAAATGGCTAGGACACGGAAAGATCACAGATCAAGTCATAACGGACAAAGATCTACCTACTACCACACAAACGGAAACAAAAGACCTACCAAATGGAGAAAACCAGGAAGCTCTACCTGCTACTCCACAAAAGGAAAATCTACCCCCACCCGGATAATCAAGCCAAGCGGATGTATGGGGCGCAAAACAGGTGCTAGGGAAAACATACTAGCAAACACCTGGGTGGGATCCTGACGTCAACAAGCCAGTGTTGAGCAAAGATTTCCCACTAAGGCCCCTACACCGTGGCGGAAAAGCTGGGGTAGAAGACCCCCTTTTAATGGTTATTTTTTTTTTTTTTTTTTTTTGGCCGGACAAACAAGAGCTAACCAGTTCGAGGGACAATTCCACCTCGTAGGAAGGTGCTATTGTCGATCCAACTCGAAGTGGCTAAGCCGTTAGTAGTATATGGGGACAATATAGCCTCACATAGACCTCTCTGTTAAATCTAGGGGGTTGTACCCTGGCGTCCATGGGAATTTAACATAGGGAATTTTAATATGGGTGGGGCTATAGACGGACAAGATTTATAGCGACAAAATATCACCCTGGGCCTGTTTACGGACAATGGGAATTTTGTATAGGGACAAGAGGAATGGAACAGGTGGGGTGATGTCACGGTACTGGACACTTGCAACAATGTAGTATGTACCGTGACGTCATGCCACCTGTTTCATGTCTATACAAATTTTTCTGCATTCGCGTTCGTGTCAGTGGATAGTATAGTATGTTTTATGCATTCGCGTTCGTGTCACCTGTTGGGGAAATTTAGCATGGGTGGGGCTATAGACGGACAAGATTTATAGGGACAAATGGCACACCCTGGGCTACTATAGCGTCAATAGGAATTTTGTATGGGAACAATAGGAATGGAACAGGTGGCATGACGTCGCGGTACTGGACACTTGCAACAAGCTGAACACGAACGCGAATCACATTTTTCATTTAGATTTTCCATGCGCCAAATTTTATAGCGCATGCGCATGACGTCACAAATATGACGTCGGAAATTCATTTTGGAAAAACCTAGTATTTATTTTTAAATTCCTACGGAAACCCCCACTATCTATTTATAATCTCATCTTGTAGGAAAGTCCTATGAACTAACCTAGTATCTATTTATAGCTACAACCTGTGGAAAATCCAAGTCTATATTTATAGTCTCAAACTTTCCAGCTTCAATGATGTCACTTTGCTCAATACTAGGGGAATAATGGCAACAGCCGAACAAGAACGCGAATCACATTTTTCATTTAGACCTGGTATCTATTTATAGCTACAACCTGTGGAAAACCCAAGTCTATATTTATAGCCTCAAACTTTCCAGCTTCAATGACGTCACTTTACTCAACACTAGGGAAATAATGGCAACAGTGTTGCAAGTGATTGACCTAATAAGGCGCTACTGTAGGTAGGTGGGTGACATGAATTTAATATGGATAAAGGGAGTTTTAAAGGGACAAACAAAGACCAATACACACACGCACGCACAAAGATACGTACGCGCACACATACAAACGCACAAATACAAACACAAAGAAACGGACGTACACGCATAAAAACAAACAAATACACGGAAGGGAAGAAAAAACTCAATATAAACTATCCACACAAACGGGAAGAGAAAAAAACCCACACCATACCTACTATCCACAAAAACGTACGCAAGCGCCTAAAACACAGCATACCTACTATCCACACAAACGTACGGGAACGCATAAAAACACGCCATGCTTACTATCCACACAAACGTACGGGAACGCATAAAACACACAATACCTACTATCCACACAAACGGACGAGATCGCATGAAACACACCATATCTACTATCCACACAAACGGACGAGAACACATAAAATACACACTCTACTATCCAAACAAACGAAGGAAGAGAAGACAGAAACACCATATCTACTCACACAAACGAACGAGAACGCATAAACACACCATATCTACTATCCACACAAACGGACGAGAACGCATAAAACACCATACTTACTATCCACAGAAACGTACGGGAACGCATAAAAACACACCATATCTACTATCCACACAAACGGATGCGAGCGCATAAAACACACCACATATACTATCCTCACAAACGGACGCGAACACATATAACACCCCAATATCTACTATCCATACAGAAGGGGAGGAAAAAACCCACCGCAATACCTACTATCAACACAGAAGGGAAGGAAAACAAAACACATTATTTACTATCCACATAGTGTAAGGACAAGGTCTTTTTTGTTAAGATAAAACACACATATACACACAAACGTACGAGCCCACACAAACACACAAAACATACGAGGGCAGACAAACACACACACACACACACACACACACACACACACACACACACACACACACACACACACACACAGAGGAGCTGAAGTGTTAGTTCTAATCCATTCGAAGACGACATGAGCGAGCCTTAATCAATGTTTTCCACTTCTGTCACAAAACCAAGAGAGTCCTGATTCAGCCCAAAAGAAATTCGTTCGTCCCCTGAAATTGTATTATTGGCATTTGAGAGACGCAAAGACGCACTTCAAGAAAATTGAGAACGATGGCTTACACCTATACCGTGAGATGTAAAGAGTTCAAGTAGTGTGTAAAACTTAGTCAAAGTTTGTAATCAAGATGAAACGATGACACTTTTCCAAGGAGAAAGCAGACACCAAGTGACAATGACGATCCGTGTCACACAATACTTTTCAAAATGTGTTGGTAGAAGTTTGTACTAGCAATCTTGAAAATATGATTGTCTCATATCCAATGCCATTTGCATTACAGTCTGTAATACAGAGTGAGACTAAGAGACTGAGAGAGAAAAAACGGTGGTAATCTGATAGAATGACAGAACCAACAAGACCAACTAAGAAAGAAATTCGATTGGTACCTCATGAAGATTATTTTTTACAATCTAGTAGCCCCAAAAGTGACTTGCAGAAAAGTTGAGAATGATGACATACGCCTACACGGTGAAATTAAATGGTTTACGTCAATGCTTGCTATTTTTTTGTTTATTAAATTTTTGTACAAACGATATGTGTGTAAGCGAAAGCTAACACACACACACACACACACACACACACACAACAGTAAAGGAGTGAGTGTTTATTGGGGTACTATACGGACAATGGGAATTTTGTATAGCGACAAGAGGAATGGAACAGGTAGGGTGACGTCACGGTACTGGACACTTGCAACAATGTAGCAAGTACCGTGACGTCATGCTACCTGTTTCATTTCTATACAAAGTTTATGCATTCGCGTTCGTGTCACCTGTTTCATTTCTATACAAAGTTTTATGCATTCGCGTCCGTATCTGTGGAGAGGAACCAACAAGGCCAACGAAAAAAATTCATTTGGTACCTCATGAAGATTATTTTTTACAATCTAGTAGCCCCAAAAGTGACTTGAAGAAAAGTTGAGAACGATGACATACATCTACACGGTGAAATTAAATGGTTTAGTCAATGGTTGCTATTTCTTTGTTTATTAAATTTGTGTACAAACGATATATGAGTAAGCGAAAGCTAACACACACACATACGTACGCACGCACGCACACAGGTGTTACTGCATTGAGTGACAGTAAGTCTGGCGACTAGTGTTTTAAGAGATGGGCAGACAGAATTAGCATTACGGAAAGAAAGAAAGAATGGTAAAGAAAAAAATCAGAAAAGAAGCACACCATTTTTGGTTCTGTTATTTTTCGCGGTATTATAGGACAAAGATAATGAAGACAACCATACATTCTATGTGAAAAATGTTCATTGTTTTCATTCATTTTATCAATTTCATAAAAAAGGTAGTGTGATATTTATTGTCGACTGACTGCTTAACATTTGCTCTATATTCCAAATTTAAGAGATGTCGTGTGTTTCGCAGCACACGCTACCAACAATGTTGCAAAGTTTTCACAAATCTAAGTGCAGGAAAAAAATAATAAAAAAAGCAGCACCAAAACGCGCCTTGTTGTATCGACAGTCTGAACTGAGAGAAAATAGGTCAAACATTGTTATATTTTTCTGAACGCATGTTTTAGTTTTAGAATTCAGAGTTAACCATAGGCAGGATTATACAGTGCAATGTCACTCGCGTCTTTCTTGAAAAAGTCGTGCGTTTGTTTCCTTTCTAAAAAAAAAAAAACACGGTAGATCTTATATTAGAATTTTTTTTTCCGTGACACAGTGCAGTGCCAAAATAAGGATAAAGCTAAGATACCTGAATTGTACAGGCTCGTCTACCCAAGATTTTATTTCATCCAACGATTGACTGATTTACAATTTACGGGTGTAACTTTTTGAAAAAAATTACATGACAAACGGAAGAGTTCACATAATTATGGTGACTACTGATCACAATTTTGGAGAGGTATCTTCACGCGGGAACAGATGCCATTAGATTTCAATCAAAATTACGGAGAGAGAGAGAGAGAGAGAGAGAGAGGGAGACTCTTACGTTTGTATGGTATATTTTCCTTACGAAATTTCAAAAACACACATCTCATTGAAATAATTACTCCTATAGGAAAACAAAAAACCCACCATCGTAAAATATCACAAGACTGAATTGGAGACATAGCCTACTAAAATCATTCTATCAAAAACGTCGATGGAAAGTTCTCACAAAATAGTACATCTAAACATGCTGTGATGTATTTCGCAATAAGACTGACAAATTTCCACGAGTCACCCATGGTACGATTGTTTGTGCATTAGTTTTATTGTTTGTAAAATGACTAGTGGACAGGTACAGAAAAACACGTCAGATCTTCTCGCTGTGCGAATAACAACTGAAACCGACTTCAAGCTAAGGCGGTGGAAAATATCGGTTAGCCAATGAAGTCACTTATAATGAGTGACACATTGTTTGGTTCTAAATTCAAGGCTAGTGTAGTGGTCAGGCGCAGAAAAAACACGTCTGATCTTGTCACTGTGCGAAGAGCGACTGAAGGAGATTCGAAGTTAAGGTGGTAGAAAATAGGTGTAGCCAATAAAATTGCTTCTTACGACTGACGCATTTTTTTGGCCTAGGCTCTTGCATTTTTACCATTGTAGTGCAGACTGACTGGAGTGTGAACTTACAATCCTGTGTTGTGTACCGTAACATTTCTTCTTGTCACAGCAAATACTTAACTGTGCCATTATTGTTCGCGTTTTGAAACTGATCAAAACAAAATATTTTCTCACTTGGACATCTCGACATACACACATTCGCATAGGTAGAGAGAAGTGATATAGTATTGAGTGGTAGTTTTTTTTTCTTCAAACTAGTGAATTTGGGGATTGTATGATGTAAATAAACTGAAGCACAGTGAACCTCAAGGATGATAACCCAAGCTGTCTGTCTATTGATGCATGTATTTACATCAGAATAAATATGATCTCTAAAACACAAAGATATAAGGCAAGCATGATTAGAATAAACACAAAGAGAGCAAACTGTAGTAACAAAGGTGTTTTCCTTCACGTCCGTGTAACATAAAGTTTCAATCTCCTAGCAAGACAAAGTTGATTCCTTTTGTAGAGCTTGAAATAAGAAAACTGAACAAACTTAAGCACTTTGCTAAAGATATTTTCTTTCGCAGCAACAGACTAAACAACATAAATACCGTCACAACAATAAACAATCTTACATCTTCTATAAAATAGAAATACATAAAAAAAATAGAATTAAAGATTAACGATGACTAACCAACAAAACCGAATTTAACAAAGGCAATGACATGTGTAGAAATGCCACTCATTTTGAGAAGGTATTTGGATGTAATCTGCCATGCACCAACAACTTGAAAAATGTATAAGCAGAGAGAATCCTTAATTCAAAATTAATTTTTTCAAAATTGTTTATGTCTTTAGGGAACATACCTAAGCATTAATAAAGGGTGGAACAGGGAAAATACACATAAAAGCTTTGATATTTCTGAAACAATGAGGGGATATTCCTACAGTTCTCAACCAGCTCTATATGCTGGGACGGGTCTGTGGGGTATCCACAAATAAAGAAGTACAGATTCTGGTCACGTTGCAAGTGTGTGCGTGTTTTGGAAAATGGTAAAAATCGTATATATATTTTTCTCGTGACACTTATGAAGTGAAAGAGTCTGTGCAAGTGTCAAAAACTAAAGTCACATAACTTCTGTGCGGCTTCTAAACATTTCCACTGTAGAAAATGTGAAGTATCGCAAGTTATTATCACAAACAGAACTGGAACATAGGGGCTTGACAGTTGTTGTTTAGTCACCTACGCTCAACTTCACAACTTACTTGCTCTGTCTCATACCTTGGTCTTAGGAAAGATCACCTTTGTAGGTGCAACAACAATGGTAAGAGCAGTAGGAGACGTCGTCGCTGCTGTCGAAAATGGGTAGTTCTGTTAAAAATTAATTTAATATTTTTTTTTAAAATACATCAAATGAGGAAACACAAGTATTAAATCAGGGTTGGTAGATATCTTGCTGAAGGACAAAGGTAGAAGTGACAGAGAGAAGGAGACATCATTGCCGAGCAGCGTGGTTTCTTGAGTACGTACGTGTCCGAACGGCACAGTACCGTCTCTAGTTCTCTTGATGACACCAACTGTCTGGTTTTTTTTTTTTTTGGTTTTTTTTTGCAACCTTTTTCTTTCGTGGTAGAGTTTGAATCGAAGGGTCGTCAAGATGCATGAGGTGTTTAAGACGCACCATTGTCGTTCGCATAAGTTAGCCAGGGGTTCCTATCTATTTGGCTTTCACTTGCCCTTGTGAAATATACCAAGTCATTGTCACAACAAGCAGCAGAGAGGGTGGACCCTACAAATTAGTGTTCGAACCAAATATATTAAACATGAAGATCATACTAAATAAGGCAAAAAATATAGGGTCAATAACGCTAAACCAGAACCTCTAACCGAATTGAGATTCTCTCTACGTGGGTTATTTACGCTGTTACTCGTTCGTGACACCTGTGTTTGTAAATGTTATGCGTGTTCGTTTATGTGCTCGTGCGCGTAATTTTTGTCAGTCCACCCTCTCTGCTGCTCTGGATTTAAATAAATTTAGTTTAGGATTTTTATTTTCTGAATAATCAGATTATCATAAACTACTGTGGATTTAGAATTAATTATTATTAATAATGATAACCACGAGTGATTTATGGACTCTTACTCGCTTCTTTGATTTTATTGACCGTAACAAAATTACAAAATGTGGAAGTATTAATTACTTTCACAACAAAATGATTTTTGATAAACAAGGAAATGAACATTATTTTATTTATCCTAATAAATTTATCGGATTCAGGTGCATCGATAATGAAATTGATAATGTTATTGGTGCTGAAAATATTTTTAATGATATTACTGATCATTAACGTCAGATTTATATTCGATGAAGAAATGAAGCAACGAAATTATCTTCTTCGTAAACCTGAAGAATTTATAGAAAAACAACTTGGCAGACAATTATCTGAAAAAGAAAAAACTATAAGAAATATTGCGATAGAGGATGATATTTGCAGAGAAAAAGAATCAAAGAAATAATTACGTGTGCTAGCTATAATTAAATTATTATTAGCACAATAATGATTGGTGAAGCTCACTCAGCTAGACTAGCTCGAGAGCGACTAGGAGCAATCAAGAAATATCTACCTGTCCGTGATTCTGTCAGACAACAATTACAGGCACGTCAGCAAACACAAGAAGAATTTGCAGAAGGTGCAGAACAATTATTTAAGCCAATTACTGAACCAACAAAGAAAATTGCTGCAGCAACTGAGGCAACACAAAAAGCTCTTGAAACATTGCCTGCCGATATTGCTGGGCGTTTTCGAGCAACTCGACCACCACCCAGGTAACTTCCTCAGCCACCACCTGAAATTCAACCACAACCTGAACCACCAAAAACCAAAATAGTAGATAAATTCACACCTGAAGGTATTGTCGCTATCAAAGACCCAAATAAATTAAATGAAGATTTCCGCGTATGGATATTATCAAAGAGAATAATACGTGAAACCTGAATATATTAATACGTTGGAATCTGGCGATTGGGTCAAGGATATATATCGTATCGCTACTGATTCTCCGCAGATCAGATCTGTGGAAGATGTTAATCAATTTGATATTTTTAACCAGACAGTGAAAGAGTATACTGAACAAGAAAAGCAAACAAGAAAACAAAAAGAAGAAGAAATGAAACAGCAACTTGAAAAATACAAAAGCAGAAAGGAAATCAAGGAAGAAAAAAAACAGTGGAAACAACAGGTGAGAAAGAAGGATTCTATGATGCCTCCGGTGCCACTGGAAGCGGTCTTGGTACAACGGGAAGTGGTCTTATTACTCCATGCCCCAATAAGGTCCTTGCTGACGTGGACAGATTAGAAATTCTGATCGGTGGAAAACGAGCTGGCAATAATTCTCCAGAAATCATTAAAGAAACAGCTACTATTTGTCAACGATTATTTACAGGTGGTATCATGGATATTAACGCGTATCGGTCCCTCATTAATGAAATTGCCGATGATTATCACATTGATTAAACACTTAGATATAATTACTATAATAAGATGATCATACATGTTGCTCAACGTGGACCAACTATGGTCAGGGTGATAAATTCGAGATTACCTACATATAAAACATTCTACGGGGGTGGACTCGGCGATGTTGTTCAGGGTTTATTTAGAAGGATAGCCCCAAAAACAATACCGATTGCAAAGCAACTAGGAATGAAAGCTATTGACGTTGTTCGTGAAAAAGGTATTGGTGCTGTTGGTGGTGTTGCCAGCAAAGCATTTTCAGCAATCAAGGATAGACTAGCACGATTAATACGACGAAAACCTCAGCCAGTAAAATTACCCAGCACTGAACTGATGCCTGTAAACGTTAGTAAAATAATAAATCAAGCCGCAAATCAAAAATTAGCGTCATTGGCTGGTGAAAAAGAAAAAAATATAACCGCTAGTCTGGTAGCAGGAAGTAGTTTTCGTGTTAAACGATAACAAATATAATAAGAATGTTCAAACGCATATCTGATCCCGCATTCGACATGGACGCACCAGTTCTCAAAGATGAATCGGTACGCGATTATCAGTATTATTCTCATGACGCACGTGTACCTGACGAGCGTGGAAGAATTGAATTACAAATTCAGGATACAAGCAGATATTTCTTACCTGCTGAGGCATTTATTGAAGCTGAAGGTTGACCTTTAAAATTAGATAATACAGATTACTGAATTGGTGATCGAGCTGGTTTTGTCAATAATGGTATTATGGCGTTATTCAAAAATGCCGCACATAACATTGATGGACGAGAGATTGAGGTTTGTCATAACGACATTGACGTTGCCACAACAATACTTGATCTTGCAAGATATAGCGATGATTACTCAAGATCAGCTGGTCCATCACTGATGTTTGTCAAAGACACAACTGATCATCCAGAAAACAGAAATGTAACATTAAATGCAGCTGGGGACACAGTTGTGTCAATGAATGAAAATTTCAACTTCGGATTCGCGTCACGTCGAGCAATGCTGGGCGACGATGAAAGATTTTCATGTGCGATTCCACTGTCACACATCTTTGGATTTTGTAGAAATGTTAGAAAGGTTATTTTTGGAGCCAAGCACACAATTGTACTCGTACGAAAAAATACCGACGATGATGCAATATGGCACGCTGAAGGAGCTAACACAGGTGCAACTTCGGCACTTCATAGTAAAGTGATACTGACAAAATTTTCACTGTGGATGCCAGTAATGACACCAGCAATATCTGAAGAACAAAGGTTACTTTCTTTCATGGACAGCGGCGATAAATCAACATTGTCATGGCTAACAATGACCACAGATTCTATCCAGAGTAACATTAATGGTTTATTTACATGGCAAATAGCATCACAGCAAGGTGTCTCTGCACCGCGACATATATTTTAAGCACTTCAAGATGTTACGCGAGTAAACTCACAAATACGAAGCATTATGATATTTAATAAACTCGGCGTTACTGAGGTTTCTTTGAGGATAAATGGACATCAAGAACCAGCCGAGGATATTTTGTTAAATTTTGAACAAAACAGTGTTGCACGTGCGTATCATCGTCTGATGACGTTTATGGGACGTGATCAAAATGTTGATACTGGTTTACAAATATCTCAACGGGAGTTTACGACGTTGTATCCGATCTATTGCTTTAAACTGGAACATTTGGTTTTAACCAGACAGTCCGTTGTTGATATATATTTTCGAGCTGGTGTGACGCGAGGAGCTATTGCTAATTACAGAGCAATCGCCGTCATACTCAGCGATAAAACAATGTTACTTGAAGGTGTTGGTGGACGAATGAGAGTTATTGATGCGCCAGTAGAAAACATGTAATTAGATGATGAATAAAATTATAAATGTCATATCATCATGTTTGTGTCAGTCTGACTCCTGGTCAGATTAAAAAACTGCAGTCGGCATCAGCGAAGCGATGTGGAGTAAAGATATCACTAGCGCGAGAACAAATCGCAGGTGGTCCGAATAAACTATCGCTGACAGAACGCCAACTCAATTATTTTAATGAAGCCAAACAAACAAAGACCGGCATACGCGTAAATCTTTCTGCGGGTGCCATCAAAAACATTGCTAAGACAGGTGGTATATTTCCACTTCTTGCAGCTCTTCCAGGAATAATAGCAACTGCATCCCCAGCTGTTGCAAAAGCAGCTGTGTTAGGTGCAGTTGGAACAGCTGCTGGAATGGCATTAAAGAAAGCAACAGGGAAAGGATTTAAAAAAAGAAGACGACGACAAGGACGGGGTCTGAGACTTCGAGGAACTCAATACGGACGAGGATTAAGAATTCCAGGTACTCCCTGATTTTCCCCTTGTCCAATTTTGATTTACTCGATGCTGCAACGCGATTAAATATAAAAACTTTCAGAGGTGTTTTTATGCGTGATCAATTACCACACAAACCAAACAACGTTGAAACCGGAATAATCAACCTCGATAAAAACTCTGGCCATAGTACTCATTGGGTTGCTTACGCGATTGATCCACGTGGAATTATTTATTTCGATTCGTACGGACTGGCACCACCAAAAGAATTTCTGAAGTATGTCACTGGTGATTCTTTCACTGGCAACATTCCAATCTGGTATTCAACGCTATCAACACAAACATTAACGGATCCACCAATATGTGGCCGTGAAGCACTAGCAGTACTTGATGCTGTATCAAAATCGGAAAAAACCATAAGGCTGTACACGAATATACGAGTTCTGTTTTAAATAATCGCTAATCATATAATGGTAGATATTTACGGAAGATCAGCTAAAACCAAACCTCAACAAGCACAAGGTGAAGATTTACTCAAGCGAGTAACAAGTCAGATCAATGATGAATTATCTGAACTGCTCAATCTTGCCAACGTTGATCCAAACGAACTCGTTATATTTAAAAACCGTGAAGGAACATTGAAGACGAGTAATATTTCAATCAACGATATTATTATTCGTAACCGATTATCGCGAGAACGTCTTATTGCTGTATATGACAGAGAGGGCAAACTTGTTCCTAGTGATATTACTGCAGTGTCGATCAATGATAGGTTGTCAATATTCGGTGATACCATGCACGGCGCTCTCAACATGAACAATAATAAAATTACCAACGTAAGAGAACCAACAGATAATCTCGACGCTGCAACGAAGAAACATGTCGATGATAAGGAAATTCCAGTGACAACTTCGTTAGCTACAATCAACAATGGAATGATCACACTCAAAACTGATTTTACTAATCAAGAACAACTGTTCCTGAATTTTCGCAGAAACGTAAACAGAACCATTAATGAATTTTTTGGAAGTCCACCAACCGTTGACATAAATCTCACCGATATAAATGCAAGAATCAACGATATTATCAGTGGAATTCCTAATATCATCAATAAAACTCATCTCTTTAAAATTCCACACAAACAAATTAACAATATCGTGTACACAGTATCATCAGGATCATCAACATGGACACCGCAAAATAACACTATCAAACATACCGCGGAGGTCACTGGTGTGTACAGGCTGTCCGTATTTAGTTCTGCAAAATTTAGGATTTTTACCACGTGTCTATGGCGTCATTCAACCGACAATTTTTCTGGGACTGTATCTGTAGTGTCAAATAAAGATACCGAAGAAACGTTTATGCTGGAATCATCTGATAAAAAATTAACCACAGCGTCTTACTGGTGGTGTCTGGAATTTGTAGCTGAAACACCTCAATTAATTACTTAATATAGTATAATGATTGAGGTTCAGCGATATAGATACAATCAAGTAACGGCGTGGCAAACTAAACTAAAAAATATCATTGACGATTACACAATAAAAGTGAAAAAATATCGAAGACGCGTGGTTGTCGTTGACATAGTTGTCTATTCAGTTTCTGCGCTCATTACTGGAACCGGCGTAATATTGTCAACGATAGAACGGTTATCTGGTCAATCCACGGCCTCTACCATCGTTGCGGAATCGCCGCTATTTTCATAATAAATATATAATTATAGGCGATTCCGCAATCATAAAAACGCTAGGTAGAACAGTCAGTAACAACGTTACAGGTGACACTATTTGTTTCGTTGTCAACATCACTACAGTCACTTTCACTATTATGAGTAGACACACACTCTGACTTATCTTTAGCCAGAATTCTTCCGCAACTTCATTCAATGACTCCGTCATCGATATAATATCTCTCAACTGTTTTATACGAGCGTGTACAATTCTTTTCGTTTCGTATTCATGAGATAACTCTGACCTAACCTTTTCGATTGAACGTGAAAGGGGAACACTTTTCGGTCCTAGACTCCCTCTGCGAAAGTTTTGCATGTAAATACCACAGAATTCATTTATGCATGATTTATTACAAGGAAGATAAAATCCTATCATTAACCCCCTGTATTTGTTATTTGTTTGTATCATTATATATATATATATATATATATATATATATATATATATATATATATATATATATATAATTAAAGTTTAATTAAACATATATTTGCCTTAATTATAGCATGGAGGAATTTGAGAGATTATCCGCAACTGAACCTTCCAGAGCAAGATTCGATCTTGACAAACTACCAAAATCTAAATTTAATTCTTCGATGCAAGATCTAGCTTTGATAAATAGGGATATAACTGATCGTATCCGTGAAGCCAAGAAAGAATTTCACAACGATGGTGCGACTCATACTTGGTTAACATTCAGGATCATGCATACCATTGATGTTAGAATGCATGACGAACGAGGAAGAAATATTATCAACTGTCTCGACAATCAAAGATATATTATTCTGGTAAAATTTACTGTGCAGACAGATGACGACACTTGGATTATCCGTGATAAACGTGACCCTGCACGACTTCATACTGGAAATAATACCGTTATATTAAATAAAAAATCCAAACCAGGAACATTGACTGGTATTGATAAACCGTATTGTGAACGAATATATCCTGTAACTGCAGTTGTTTATACGATATACCCGTTAAATGATAAACCTAGCGTTAATAATCTCAAACCAATGAAATTTTCCTTGACAGAGTCCGTGACTATGTCACGGGGACTAAACTGGATACGATGGACAATTTCTTCTCAGACACTATACGGAACAAGGCACCGAAGATCTTAAAGTGACTTTGAACGGAGCCAAACTCATCTACATGCAAGTGGGTCAAGTGCAGTTTAAAGATTCGATGAGTTACTTGACCATGCCATTGAGTCGAATGCCTGAAACGTTTGGAATGACAGAAATAGCCAAAGGCTATTTTCCGCACTTTTCAATACCGAAGCCAATCAACACGCCGTTCAACCCCATTTGCCTCAGGCTCACTACTACAACCCCGATAACATGCGCACCGAACAACGAGAAGCTTTCTACGCTTGGTACCAGACTCACGCCTCGGACATCTTCGACTTTCAGGAAGAAATGTTAAAGTATTGTCGTTCCGACGTGGACATTTTACATCGTTATTGTGGAAAATTTCGAGAACTGTTCATGGAGCACGGAGGAATCGATCCTTTGAAAGAAGCTTACACCATTGCCAAAGCGTGTTCCTTAGTGTACCGCCAACGATTCATGCCCGAAAACACCCTGGCTGTCATAAGTCCGCAAACGACCAACTTTGTCAAACGTCAATATTCGGTCAAAGCACTACGCTGGTTACATTACTTGTGCGACAAGGAAGACAAATGGATCCAACACGCTCGCAACGGAGGAGGCGAAAAGACCATTGGAAGTTATTCGGTGGATGACTGGGACTTATAAAATCCCAAGATCGTGTACGAGTTTAACGGTTGCTTATTTCACGGATGTCCCATCTGCTCCCCTGAACGTAACACGACAAATCAGTTTTTACAACGGACCATAGAAGACTTGTACCATGCCACTTGTCAGCGACGACTAAAGTTAGAAGAGCAAGGATACTAAGTGGTAGAAATGTGGGAACACGAGTACGATCACCGATTGAAAACCGATCCCGAGTTTAAGCGCATCGTGGAAAATTACAAGCTGGTGGACCCTCTGAACCCGCGGAACAGTTTGTACGGAGGACGGACGAATGCCACCTGTTTGCTGTACCAAGCCGACGAGGAGAAAGGAGAAGAAATCAAATACTTGGACGTGTGTTCACTGTATCCTTACGTGTGCAAATATTGTCGCTTTCCCGCAGGGAACCCGCAATTGCTGACGGAACACATCGACCTGGACAACATTCGACAATACGAAGGATTGATCAAATGTAAAGTTTTGCCTTCCACGGACTTGTACCATCCCGTTTTACCTTACCATTGACAAAGAAAACTGATGTTTCCCTTGTGCCGTACGTGTGCCGAAACGTTCAACCAAGACCGACCTCGTCAGCACACTCAGGAGGAACGCGCCTTGACAGGAACGTGGGTTAGATTGGAATTGTTTAAAGCTCTGGACCTGGGATACCAAACTGTTAGAAGTGTACGAAATTTACCACTTTCCCAGGACTGACCAGTACCACAAGGGCGACGAGACTCAGAAAGGCATTTTCGCAGACTACGTGGATGCCTTTTTGAAACTCAAACAAGAAGCCAGTGCCTATCCTTCCTGCTGACACACTCCCGACGACCAAAAGAAATTCAAAGAGAAATACTGGGAGCATGAAGGTATCATTTTAGACCACATCGAGAAAAACGAAGGAAGGCGATCGTTTGCCAAAGTGATGTTAATTTGCTTGTGGGGCAAAATGGCACAACCACCGTGTTTACCCAAGACGGAGTATTTGACAGAACCTTTCCGCTACTTCCAGACGAATCACGACAAAACCAAATACATGAAACACGTGGACGTCGTTCGTGAGGACTTGATCTTAGTCAATTACGAGGAAGAACTGGACTTTGTAGAAGCCGACGAATTTGGAAATGTCATCATTGCGGCTTACGTGACAGCCCATGTTCGCTTAAAACTGGACGAAACTTTAGAACTGTTAGGAGATCGTGAGTAGTGTAGTGGGGTAGTATAGGGTCAATGGGAATTAGCATTACAGACCCCTCCTGGGCTCAAAGAGTGTCACGATTTATAGGGTCAAAAAATCACCCTGGGCTCATATAGGGTCAATGGGAATTTTGTATAGGGACAAGAGGAATGGCACAGGTGGTATGACGTCACGGTACTGGTCACTTGCAACAATGTAGCAAGGGGCTGACCTAAATACGCGCAGCTAATCTAGGGAGGGACAAATACAACAGAGAGACAGAGACATACACAACACATAAATAACACATAGATAATCAAAGTGAAAATAAATATCTTTTCGAGGCAGTCATAGATAGGCAAAGTTAAAATAAAAATCTTTTGGAGACAGTGGAGTGGCCCTGAAAAGGGCCTTTGGTTTTTTGAGTTTATTGTCTCCAGTTCTTCCACCAGCTTCTTAATTTTCCAATGATTCCTTTCTTCTTCTTTTTCTTTTCTTCTTCTGGAATCCAGTCTGGATGTCCCATAGCACTAAATTTTTGCTGTATTTTCATCCAGTTCTTATTCAGTCTGTCAAAGTCCTCTTTCTTTTTTGGTTTTCCTTCTCCTTTCTCTCTTTTGTCCATATCTCTTTGATTTTCTTTACCTCTTCTTCCATTACTTTCTTAATCTTCTCTTCTGCTTTTTTAATTGTTGTAAATCCCACTGGACAAAGGACCACTCGGTAAAATTGACTATGTCTTGCAAAAAGCATCTTTTCTTCTTCTTTTTCTGATCTTTCCATCTATGTTTAGCTACAACTTATGGTAAATTCCTAGGAAAAACCCACTATCTATTTATAGCTACAACTTATGGGAAATTCCTAATAAAATCCACTATCTATTTATAGCTACAACTTGTTGGAAATTTCTAGGAAAAACCCACTATCTATTTATAGCATCAACTTGTGTGACGTTCCTGTTTAAAAATCCTAGTATCTACTTATATCTACAACCTGTGGAAAAACCCAAGTCTATATTTATAGCCTCAAAATTTCTAGCTTCAGTGACGTCAATGAACTGGCTGACCTGAATACGCGATACTGTAGGTAGGTAGGTAGGTGAAATGAATTTGATAGGGATAAAGGGATTTTATAGGGACAAAGACCAATACACACACAAAAGAAAGGGAGAAAGAAAAAAAAGAACCCCAATATCTACTATCCACACAAACGGACGAGAACGCATAAAACACACACACTTATATACTATCCACACAAACGAATGAGAATGCATAAAACATACACATATATACTATCCACACAAACGGACTCAAACGCATAAAATACACACATCTACTATCCACACAAACGGACGCGAACGCATAAAACACACCACATATACTATCCACAAAAACGCTACGTGAACGCATAAAACATCACATTATTTACTATCCACACAAACGCTAGGCGAACGCATATAACACACATTCTACTATCCACACAAACGCTAGGCAAACGCATAATACACCCATATATACTATCCACACAAACGACCGAGAACTCATAAAACACACACACATATATACTATCCACACAAACGAATGAGAATGCATAAAACATCCACATATACTATCCACACAAACGAATGAGAACGCATAAAACACACCACATATACTATCAACAGAAACGGACGCGAACGCATAAAATACACACTATACTATCCACACAAACGAAGGAAGAGAAGAAAAAAACACCCATATATACTATCCGCACAAACGGACGAGAACGCATAAAATACACACATCTACTATCCACACAAACGTACGAGAAAGCATAAAACACACACCTATTTACTATCCTCACCAACGACTGCGAATGCATAAAACACACACCTATTTACTATCCACACCAACGTACGAGAAAGCATAAAACACACATATACTATCCTCACTAACGGACACGAACGCATAAAATGCACACCATGCTATCCACACAAACGAAGGAAGAGAAGAAAAAACACCCATATATACTATCCACACAAACGGACGAGAACCATAAAACACACACACACATATACTATCCACACAAACGAATGAGAATGCATGAAACACACCATACTTAATGTCCACACAAATGAACGCAAACGCATAAAACACCACATATACTATCCACACAAATGAACGCGAACGCATAAAACACACACACTATACTATTCACACAGAAGGGGAGGAAGAATAAAAATACCATTATCTACTATCCACACAGAAAGGCAAGAAAAAAACCTCATCTACTATCCACTCAGAAGCTAATAAAATAACCCATTATATACTATCCACATAGGCACGTGCGCACAGCAACACATACAAATATACACACCAACAAACGTACGAGCACGCATACAAACACACAAATACACACAATAATACGTTTTTATTCACTCTCAATTATCGCAACAGTTAAGTGGTGAACTTTGGGTACTTGAATGAGCCTTTCACTATGGACAGGATGGAAATTTTAAAGTGACCAGCCACGAACCAGACAAGATTGTACGTTTACCCACAAACCAAATCGTCAGCCGGCCCTTGGAAAAAAGTCTATCAAATTGTGTACCAGAGGCGAGTACGGCTTCCCAACCACTTCACTTTACCTTACGGTAACGCTGGTATAAAAAATGGTTTCAAGACGATAGTCACCAACCAGAAGGATGGCTTCGACACAACAAGAATCGACTGAGAAACCCACAGAGAACTTCAAGTTCAAACCATACCATTTTCCTGTTTTCTTGCCTGACTATTGCAGTTGTGCCAGTCGATTGGAAACGTTTCAAAAATGGCCCACGGATAGGGATGGATTACCTACTGCGAATGTGTAAGCTAGAACAGGATTTGTCTACTTGGGACCTGAGAATGGAGTGGGATACGAAGCACAGTGTTTCAGTTGTGGTCTGAAGTTGCGTATGGATCGATGTATCTACAAAGATTCAGCTATTCTGGAACATACTCAATGGTCTCCGCATTGCCCTTACTTTTCTATGGTCTTTCCACCCATCACACTACGGTTCAGGTATGACGATACCTTAGAGAAGGTAGTACCGATGTCCAAGAAGAAAGAAAGGAAGACTTCCAAAATTGGTCATAAAAAAGAACGATGTACAAACTCGAGACTTCATTACGACTAGTATAAAAAGGGACAACGTCCAAGAGCGATAGTTAATTTGTAGCTACCAACGCCAAACGAGAAAGATGAATCCTTTCAAACAGCAAGTATCAAACAAGAGCAAACTCGAGTACGATGCTGTGCCTTGCGATGGCAGGGATGCCGTACGCTATGACCTTAGCGATTCAGTACCACATCATGGAAATATTGCTACGACTGTACCTACCATGGAAAGTGATGCTGTGCGTGTCAAACCTGATGGATGCGAAAGTGATGCCACTCGTTATTGTGGACACTTTACTGGTTTTCATGGTGAATGTCATCCTTATGAAACCATGTGAATTCCACCCTACGGATGTCATCCCAAACTGGGCAGACTCCTGCATATTTCACTGTACCATCATCGAAATGAACCAGTGAAAGACGAATATTCGTTCCCTGTGCGTTTGCTTGAATACTGTGACTATGAAAGTCGGATCCAAACCTTCCGAAAAAATGGCCAAAATATCTGGGAGGACCTACCCCCGAAGAATTAGCTAGAGCTGGATTTATCTACTTGGGCGAAGGGGATAAAGTCAAGTGCTTCAGTTGTGGTGTGTCATTTTACGAGTGGGAGAAGAAAGATTGCGCTTACCTGGAACATGCTCGATGGTCTCTAGATTGTCACTACCTATCTTTAGTGGGACCTCGTCATTGAAGTGGGCATACCATGTCGTGTAAGAAACCAGCTACGGGGCTAGGAGTCAAACGTTGGGCAACCCCTAGACAAGTATTTAAACCCGATGTAAAAAATAATCTTTAAAGGTTACCAAACTAATTGCAAGAGAAGATCTACAATGGAAATTTGGCATGGACTTGCCAGAGCCAAATCTCAATTTGTGACTGTAGAACTTTTATGTCGAGAAATTCACAAGAGGAAATTGATAAAAGTCAACAAACAAGTCCGATTTCTCTGGATCAAGGGTGCGTTCTTCCTACTATTTCGCTTTAGACCATTTACATTTGAAGATTTTATTGACATTCTTGACCGTTTCCTGGAATGGCAGTGGCCAGAAATTACTCACTACGTTCATTACATTCGCTCTAGAAGGAGTGTTTGACTGACATGGTTATGGATACTTTACAAGAGAACATTCGTGGTTTGCCTGTGGAATTGAGAGAACGCATTAACCGCGAGTTTGTCAAAATACAAGTGAAACGCAAGGAACCATTGCATCCATTACGTCACCGATGTTTGAACCACTGGTACCTAAATGCTATAAGAGCACTGATTCTGATGAAAGTGTTCCAGTGGTCAGACATTGATGAATCGCGTGAAATTCATAAATTTTTGGATGCCACTCATTCAACTTACAAGGTGATCCTAATACACCGAATTCCAACGGACGAGTTAGAGGATTACAACAAATCTTTACAAAAACAATTCTTTCTAGTTCAAGAGGAAATTTCTGTGCGACGTGTGGTGTGTGAGTTAGTGACTAAACTTTTTTGGTACGGCGGTACTAAAATAAAATCGAAGCTGTTCAAAAAGTACACTTGTTACCTGACACCAAAGAGGGTATAAAAACGGACTACCTTGTTACGACCTTTATCATTCGTGATACAACAGATTCGGTGGAAGGAAATCAATCACACTATTCAAACGGTAGAGGATTACGATCGCCTATTACGAGAACTATGTCCATTGAATTGGGGTCGACGTGTAGTGTGTGTCTTAGTGACTTGCTTTCTGGGATTTCGTTTACCAGCCGATTCCTTGTGGATTCCTTACGAATAGTACATACCACTCCAAGAAGCATGAAAGTGGTCCCTTTAAATGTACACGAGAGACTCATTCTTCTAAAAGCTTTGCGCTTTCATCTTGATACTTCTCAACCTGTACGGGAAAACAAGATTCATCAACTTTTAGGCACTGAAGATGTGTACGACGATGTGTGCGTAGCTTGTGACTTGCACCCTCACTGGAAAGATGTACGTGATTTGAAAAGTTGGGGTTTTAAGGCTTGGACAAAAGAAGTGGCACACTATGCCCAAGATTTGTAATCCTAAAAAATTAAAACGTTCCGTGAAAAAGGTAACTTTTAAACCTGTGTTAGTGACAGTACCAGAAGAAGAAGAAGAAGAAGAAGAAGAAGAAGAAGAAGAAGAAGAAGAAGAAGAAGAACCACTACCTTCAGGAAAGGACAGGACCATCATTAACATCCCCGAAAGGCCATTCCGGTAAGTCACTTGTGTGACTGTACCAATGAGTGTAGAGACTTTAAGAACATTACACACTGTCCCTAGGATACCACCTCTTGATCACCACAAATGTTGTACAGAGACTTGTTTCTATTCCACTATGATCGTTTTGATTTGTCTTTTATTCATGTACTTAACCATTTGGCTTTTATGTATTTTTGTCTTTCGTCTTGTTCGCATTTAAAGATGACAATAAAAGTGTCCTGAAAAAAGTATAACAACTCTTGTCTTGTCTGTCCTCGTGTCAAAAGTGACACTTCTTACACTACTATGGCAACCTCTACTGTCTTTGCTCCCTCTTCCTCCACTGTCAAAGTCATTGACGGACACATAGATCGGACTAGTTGGGAGGCCTTGTATCTTCGACATCCCTTTAACATGCTCATTGCTGGACCTAGCGGTTCAGGCAAAACCGAATTTGTCAAA
>JAECUM010010827.1:0-108581 GCA_016617855.1 Megalonaias nervosa | reverse complement strand
TGGAATCAGTAGTCATACAGATGCAAAAAAAAATGAAAAATGTTGCCTTTTTTAAATGTGACTAGGATTGTTCTAAATCTTATTTTTCTTAAAAATCTGCCTATCAACTTTAGTTATATCTTTTGAAAAAAACCTAATCCCAAGGAGAGATATAAATTTGTCCCATTTCTTTTAGGTCAGCGGTTATTCAATATTTACAAAACTTGTCTGTAAAGGCAGGCAAAGTTTTGGTTTATGTGTTAATAACACCAGCCACATTACATTCACTTTATCCCCAATTCATCACAGGTCTTTCAGGTAGGCCAACTCATTTGATCCTGGTGAGCTGAGCAACTGGTTAATGCAGAAATTGTGTTAATTGTAAACAAATCTTTCTAATCTCTGTTATGCAAGCTGAGCAAACAGAGTCAGTCCTCCATTTCACCATCATATGTACAATGTCAATTAGTAGGGAAATTAGCGTTCTATAACAGTACACAATACAGACTAATAACTAAATAAAATCTGAAGAGTCACTGATGATTTCATTTATAAGATAGAATAAAGTTTGCCTGATACAGTAATCTTGCACTGAACATAATTCCGAGATACAACAACATATACATGTACTTTATGATTTTGTTGAATAGTTCACTAATTTAAATCGGTTTTAATAATAAGAGTAATAATACTTTAAAATACTACTACAATTAAAAGTAATAATAACAACAAAAATGTTAATGGTATTTGGTGCAGGGTATTTCTTTAAAAACCAAGTTTGAAAAATGAACTTGTATTCAGTGGTCACCTGTACACAAGGGTCAGTTTGAATTTTCCCATGGGATGCTGCTCTTGTTCTGGGTGTTTTTAAAGAGTGCAGTTTATGTCAAAAAAATTGAGACTTTTATTTTAAGCATTTTACCTTTTTGTTATTTAATCTCTTGTTTTGTGTGCCTTGTTTAGAACTTACTCAGCACTCTATAGCTAGGATAGTGCTGATGTGCCTTTAACCTAATACATATACATAAAAATTTCCACTGCAATGAAAAACAGTGAATTGACACTATACTGCCAATTCTTGTTCGGTATTGTAATGAACATATTTCTACTCCTCATGTACACTGAACTCAACATTTGCAGAATCAACTGAAAATTGGACAACAATATTCTAACAGCATAATTACCCACTACCTGTCAAAGAATCATTACATTAACCAAACAATGACAATGTATCTAAGCTAAGTATTGACTCTAAGCTAATTAAAATCATGCAATGATGTAACAACACAATCTACAATCTTTCAAAAAAGAAAACATTTGTGGTCAAAATCAAATTACCTTCAATTAAATATTGGTCTTTTTATCAAAAGGTAAACTTGCATGAAACAAATTATTACATCCATTTAGAAAATATGAAGTAAAGCCACTTTAATAACAAGTGTCCCAAGTGGGCTTGATATTACTCACATCCAAGGTTTTTAAAAGTTATGCATGCTGATGAATCTTTAATTTGTGGTCTACAGAGTCTCATGGCATTCATGTGAATTGAAACTAATTTACAGGTCTGGTTTTATGAAGCCATTTATTTCTTTACTGCAGGTCATGTGCCTATTAAAAGATCAATTTAGAAACAAAAATAAGCAAAGGTCTAAAACTGTATCAAGACATTATACTCCTTTATTTCAACACTGCACATAGTTTATGCAATTGTACATTGTCTGTAACATCAATGCATCTATTCAATGTTTCTTCAGCCACTAACTTTCCTTTACTGGTGTGCATCAGAGACAAACAACATTTTGGTTTGTTTGGGCTCAGCCCACTTTAAGTCTAAGCATTTCTGTGCTTTACTACCTCTAAATCCACTTATTGTTATAATACTGTCACTAGACCACACTGATTCACCATTTTTATGAACTCTATTTATATTTACTAAAAGTGTTACTTGTTAAATGCATGTTTTATACTTTGCCTTCAGTTATAAATTACAAATTATTCATTTAAATCCCTGTAATATAGTATTTTGAAATTGTATGAATTGTTCTATCTATTCCAAAATTTTTCATTATTATTTGTTTGCCAATTGTTACCAGAGGAAAAATTTGGTGCAAGTCCAAACCTATGATTCTCAATAATCAATATCCTCTTTCCTTTATGAGAGAAGAAAGGTATTTTAAAGGCTACATAAAATCGATTACATAGCATACAAATGGAGAATTATTTCAAGTTGTGATGAATTTCAATGATATCCATGAATTCTGTTCATAATAAAAGACATGGATATCTTTATGATATATGCCTATTTACTAAGTTTGATAAAAATTTGATCAGAAATAGTTGCTAAAAAGCTGAAAAGCTCAATTAGATGCAAGATCACTACATCAGTATATGCTGATCTTGCTCATACCTGTACCAATCTAAGATAATAGCATTTTAAATCTATTTGCCAAGTTTACTCAAAATCAGATCAGAAATAGTCTCTTGAGTGGCAACAAGTTCAGCCAATAAGAAGCAAGATCAGCTCATTAATACGCATATATTCAAAGTTTTATTAATAATGAATTCAGCATATGGATTCTATAATAGTTACAAGCTCAGCTATTAATGCAAGATCATTAATATCTGTTGAGCCTGCTATTGTCGACCTTGTCTGAAATCTTACAATATAAGCATATATTATAAGTTTGATCGAATTAAGATAAGAAATATGGCCTCCAGAATGGTAACAAGCTCAGCCAATCAGATACAAGATCACCCTGCTAATAGGTGCCAAATATACATGCTTATAAGTCGAGTCCCTCTGCAAACTGCACAGACCCAGACCTGCCATTGCATACTGTGATGGCAGATCTGGGTCTGTGCAGACTGTTAAGAGTAATCAGTAGAACAGCATAAACCCTAATCTGCAGGCACATTATGCTACAGCAGATGATGATATTTGCTGTTTGCAGTTTGACTCAACTTAAAAGTGAGTACATACAGTATAGATCTCACTCATCTGAACTTGTCAAACATACAGATAATATCAACTTATATTTAAGTTTGACCAAATTTCATCAAAGATATTACCTCCATAGTGGTAACAAGCAAATGCTGACAGACTACAAATGATGGACACAGAACCATGCCACAACTTGGATTTACAGCCAGATGATCTAAAAAATGAATATGTATTACAGACCTTGAACTGATATGATGGATAAAAGATGGATAACTGGCAAATCAACAAGACTGCTATTGCTGTGTTTATATAATACATACAAACAAAGGTAGACAAAAATGGTCATGCAAAGCTTTAAAAAAAAAAGATTCAACATTATTTCAGTACATGCATACCAAGGTTGACAGATTTCATGGTTTATTTTTATATAGCATTGAAATACAAGTGAAAGGCATCAATATAAAATGCAAATCTCTGGCAGCTCTTCAAAGTTTAGTCTTCCCACAGATTCATGTCTGTATCAATATCCATGCAATTGTAGGCAGCATAGCGTATCTTCTCCTCTGCAACTTTGGCACTAGGAATAAAAATAAGCACAAATGTAACAATAATGATTGCAAAGGAATATACTGATGTGAAGCTCTCATGAAGAAAAAAAAAACAGGTTGCATCTAGGATTTAGCAATTTCATAGACTGTCCCCTCCTTAAAAATGAAAAAGGGAGCCCAAGCTGGTCATAGCTGGGCCTCTTAATAAGACATCAAAAAAGTAACTAAAACTGATATAGGAACAAGAGTGAGTGTATTAACATATATTGCTTTCTTCATTAACTCTGAATCAAACACTGTTGCAATGCTGTCCTGAAAAAATGCATTTTAACAAAACACAAAAAATCTGATGAAAAGTATATATGACATGCATGTCTGATTACAAAGTTAGGGCACAGTTTATGACTGTAAAATATTTTAAAAAATTTACCCTGACCTAGTCAGATGAAGTTATGATGCGTGCACACAAAAAAAGCATGCAATGTGATGACAAGGGACCTTCCCTTTCATTTTCTGGAGGAGATAGGTGGGGAGGGGGGACTATCTACTATATTCGTGGAAACAAGAGACTCTCAAAAAGTTTGGTTTTTGTGGGCTTAATGCCATTTTTCAGCACATGATAGGCTATACATGGTGGCCAGTATAATGGGTGGAGGAAGATCCCAGGAAAACTCCAAGAACAACCACTGAGCCACTCAGCCCGAGGCTTGAACCAATGCGGATTGAGGAGATATGGCAGTGACTGGTGGAGATGAGTGCTTTAGACCACTTGTCCACCGATGGCCATCACCCCTCGATGGGACTGATATTCTTCTGTCTAAACCGAATTCCAGGAATTCAAGATAAGAACATTTCTTCTTTTTAACTTCTGAGTGCTGAAACTATCTTTGAAATTTTTGGAGTGATATGAGTTTTAAATTAGCTGCTGTGGTGTCCATATTAGAATAAAAATTGGCACCATTTTCATTATGACACACTAGACTCCATTAGAAGACCTTTGGTGAAAACCCCAGGCAATATATGATCATCCATGCAGCAGGACAATTAGTTGCAAGATGTTCAGTAAGTTCATTGTGGCAGCCATATTGGACATCTGTGGAGCTACATTTTCATTTAGGACCAACTAAATATTGTAAGAAATCTTGTGGTGAAAACCTTATGTCAATATGACCATCAATTTTATAGTAGCGATAACAAGATTTTCAAGACAGCTGCCGCTGTGGCTATATTGGCTCTCAGACTGGCACCTTTTTCACTGAAGACCAACCAAACAACAAAAAAAAGTTCTTATAAAAAATCCATGACATAACTTTCCATTTAAGAGAAATATTGACAAGATTTTCAAAATGGCTGCCATAGTTACCATACCAAATGTCAGATCAACATCATGGAAATCTTCTGGTCAAAACACCATAAGATTGGACTTTCCATTTAGGAGAAGCAACAATAACAACATGATGGCTACTGTTGTTGCCAAAATGGATGTCAGACAGGCACCACCTTCATTTAGGACCAACTAGACATCACAAGCATTTTAGTGAAAATCCCATGTTGAAAAGACTACCCATTCAAGAGGACTTGGGTCAAAATTAGTACTTCCAGGTCAGAACCCATGAATGTAATCCCAATTTATTTCTAGAATATGTTTTTCTCTCTTTACCTGATGATCATTCTTGGCTTAGCAATGGGCATTCTTGGTATTGATTAAAAAGAAAATATCAATAGCAAGATTTTCAAGATGGCCACTGTGGCGATCCTATTGGATGTTTGGACAGAACCATTTTCATTTAAGAGCAACTGGATATCACATGTTTATTTATGAAACCCCATGCAGATATGACTTTCCATTCACGAGTAGCAGATGACTACCAGGGTAGCCACAATGAATGACAGAAATGCACCATTTTCATTTAGGACCAACTAGACATTGTAAGAATTCTTTAAGTGAAAACCACATGCTGATATGACCATCCAATAACGAGGAGTAGTGATAACACGACTTTCAAGATGGCCACTGTAGCATCTGTATTGGATGTCCAAGTGGTACCATTTTTGTCAAAGACCAATTAGACCTTGGGATGAACAAAAAGATTTGCAAGATGACTGCTGTGGTGGCTATATTGATATCTGCAGCAGCACCATTTTTATTAGGACCAACTAGACCTGGGATGAATGTGTAAAGTTTAGGAGGAGCATCAAACAGCAATACTACCCTAATGGACAAATGGATGATGGATAAAAGATGACTGAAAACAGGCTTTCCCAAAAGTTCTTCTGATCTATGACATGTACAGCTAACAAATAATTATCTTGAGAAAAAATTATCTTGGATCACATCAAGAATGCACTGAACCTAATTCTTAGTCGATTCCCCTTTCTCCTTCACTGGAATAGGAATAAGTAAACAAGTGTTCTTTATTAATAATATTTGTAACTTTCAGAACAGAAGATATCTTACTTTTGTTTTGAAAAAATGTAGAGAGACTAGTCCTGGATGTCTGGTGACCCAGTTTTATACTATTTTATTGTATTGTTTGACACCATTTTTCAGCCCATGATAGGCTACACATTTATACAGACACGTATAATAAAAAGGTTACAGTATAAACTATAAACAGCATTCAACAGATTTCAGTTCCTTACCTTGAGAAATTGGGTAAATATAAAATATTAGCACATGTTGAAGACTCTGGCAAGCAGTCTATCATATCACTGAAAGAGAAAAATATGTGGACTATTACTCTTGTCTTTGCTTTGTCTTAAAATAAATTACTGCAAATTTTCTAAGACTTTGTGACTGTATGGCTGAGCAGAGCAAAGTGACAATCTGTACAACACAAGAACTAAGTATATACTGTTAGTAACCATGGTAACCAAACATCTGCTAACTGTAAACTTATCAATCTTACATCTCCTTAAAAGAAAGCTTCTCAAAGACCTTACTGATGCAAACCAACCTCAGAAAGAAGGGACGAGGTAACAATCTCCGCTATGCAGACATCAGATCAGCCTTTGAGAGAAACATGAATATATATCATACAACAATGATCTCACAAGTTGTTTGTGTATGTCTGTAGAGCAAGATGAACCATATATAGCCCTTAGGATACTGATTTCTGTATATCTGTACAGCAGGATGAACCAATACACAGCAGATACTGATACACTCAAGTTGTCATAGGTGAGGTCAGAAGGGATCAGATCATACGAAATTATGAACTCAGTACTGATTACAGGCAAGCTATCATAGGCGAGGTCAGAATGGATCAGACATTATGATATTATGAACTCAATACTGATACACCCAAGCTATTATAAGCGAGGTCAGAAGAGATTAGACCTTACAAAATTATTAACTCAATAATGATACACTCAAACTATCATAGGCAAGGTCAGAAGAGTGGGGGTTGTTGTTGTTGTAGGGTTTAATGCCATTTTTCTGCTCAAGATAGGCTATACATGGTGGCCAGTATAAATGGTGGAGGAAGAACCCGGGAAAACCCTGGAAACAACCACCGACCCACGAGAAGCTACTGGCAAGCTTTCTTACATACCCACATTGGACAACCCAAGACTAGAACCCACGCAGACAGAGGTAAGATGGCAGTGATCCATAATGATGAGCACTTTAGACCACTCGGCCACTCGGGGCCCCAGGAGAGAAAGGGATCAGACATTATGAAATTATGAACTCAATACTGATATACTCAAGCTATCAAAAGCTAGGTCAGAATTGATCTGACCTTATGAAATTATGAATTCAATACTGATATACTCAAGCTATCAAAGGCTAGGTCAGAATTGATCTGACCTTATGAAATTATGAACCCGATATAAGATATTCCTAGCATATGCCTAAAGATATTTGATGAAAAATCAACTGAAGACTAAATAACATAAAAGTGAGTCAGAAGATATACATGTATTTCATAAGAATTAGTGACAAGAGCAAGAAACCAATGTTTTTTAGAGTAAATAATGTTTCTTTGATAATACTTACCTGATCCATAATGCCTTAGGAGAACATCCACTACCTTGCAAATCCTGCTCTACTGGGTTTATTTTAGCAACATATGTGCAAAAAGTCATCTGCATGGCAAGGTGAAAATGAGATGAATGGGTCTCCTTGGAAATGGGAACTGGCATGAAATTCATCAATTTACCAATTACTACTCAGTGGATAAGCACACTCTTCCAGAGATGTAAATGGCTGGTGATGGTGGTGGTGATGGTAGTAATGTAAGTGTTTCTGATGAAATATTTTACTTAAAAAATTGGTCTCAACTCTAGATATATTAAACTATTATAATATATTAGGCAAACAGATAAATGCAGGAGGGAACTTCATCTTTCTTATCCTGGAACTGGCTCTGTTTCCTGTCTACTAATGTATGTGAAGCAGTTTTGAGTCTTGTGTGAGATATAAGCCAGTGCTAACACATGGTTTATGCATGATGCTGGAGATAAATGTTTACTCACAAAAATCGAAAGGAAGTTGAGTACCTGCAAACACTATGACAGATCACTGTAGCCATTAGCTGGTTTGTCTGTGTTGACTGCATATCTGTTAATTATCTGGGTGGGCCATCATTTGGATTTGGTTTTTGCGAGCCCAGAGAAAGAGCAAGCTTCTTAGTATGAATGAAAGTAGTAATGATGAACTGTTTTTGCATTTCTATTTCAAATACAATCCTGGGAAGGCTGGATTTGTGAGACAGTGGATGTACTCCGAATGTATTAGGATTGGAAACATCTATTTGAAAAAGATATTACTGTATCCACCACTGATAATCTGTCAAAGACTGCATGGAAACATAAACAAAGAAAAGTAAGTGGTTAAGTTATTTTCCCTCTCACTGTTTCACAATTACAGGAAAACATGTCCAATATGAATCCTTGGGAACTCCCAAAATACAAGGTACTTGGCTATATCCATAAAATGCTACATTTCATTCAAAGCTTAAATTCATTTCATCCACGTTGGTGCTGACTGTTTTACTGTTGGTGATGACTGTTTTACTGTATTTTATCCATGCTGGTGTTATGTGTGTGTGTGTGTGATTTGGATTTTTAACATAGCTTTAACAATTTTTCAGTCATATCGCTACGATGTTTGCAGTGTGGCAATTTATAGTGATGTTTAGCACTGGGGCATTATGCCGCAGACATGTAGCATGATGTTCCACCCAATCACATTATCCTGATACCACGCTGACCAGTCCTAACACTAAACTCTTAATGCTGAGCGCCATGCAAGGCAGCTGTTAGTACCATTTTAATATAAGTCTCTGGTATGACTCAGCCGGTGATCAAACCCATGACCTCCTGCATCCACAACCTCCTGCACTAACCACTAGGCCACTGGTGTGGTCCATGCTGGTGTTGTATTTAACTGACTTTTGTCCATGCTTGTGCTGTGATTTAATGTATTTTATCCATGTGGATGCTGACTGTGTTTTACTGTATTTTATTCATGTTGGTGCTTTGTTTGACTGTATTTTGTCCATGCTGGTACAAATGTTTTCTTGTATTTTATCCATGATGGTGCCATTTTTTAAAGTATCTTATCCATATTGGTGCTGGCTATGTTTTACTGTATTTTATCAATACTGGAGATGACTGTTTTACTGTATTTAATCCATGTTGGTGATGACTGTTTTACTGTATTTTATCCATTCTGGTACTGACTGGGGTTTACTGTATTTTATCCATGTTGGTATCGACTGTTTTACTGTATTTTATCCATCTGGGTGCTGACTGTGGTTTACTGTATTTTATCTATGATGGTGATGTTTGTGTGGACTGTATTTTACTGTTTTTATTCATGTTGGCGCTGTGTCTTACTGTGTTTTATCTATGTTGGTTACTTTTTTTTCTGTATTTTTATTCATGTTGGTGCTGACTGTTTACTGTGTTTAATCCATGTTAGTGATGACTGTGTTTCACTGTATTTTATCCATGTTGGTGCTGACTGTTTAACTGTATTTTATCCTAGCTGGTGATGACTGTGTTTTACTGTATTTTATCCATGTTGGGGCTGTTTTGCTGTGTTTTATCCATGTTGGTGTTGACTGTTTGACCTTATCTGATTCATGTTCATGCTAACTGTGTTTTACTGCATTTCATCCGAGCTGGTGATGACTGTGTTTTACGGTAATTTATCCATGTTTGTGCACACTGTACTTTACTGTATTGTATCCATGTTGGTGCCGATTGTATTTTACTGTATTTTATCCATGTTGGTGCAGACTGTATTTTATTTTATTCATGTTGGTACAGACAGTATTTTACTCATGTTGGTGCTGTTTACTGTATTTTATCCGTGTTGTTGCTGACTGTTTTATTGTATTATATGGTGCAGACTATATTTTACTGTATTTTATCCATTTTGGTACTGTCTATGATTTACTGAATTTTATTAATGTTGGTGCAGACTGTATTTTATGGTATTTTATTCATGTTGGTGCAGACTGTATTTTAATGTAATTTATCCATGTTTGTGCAGACTGTATTTTGCTGTATTTTATCCATACTGGTGCTGACTGTTTTACTGTATTATATCTGTGTCGGTGCTGACTGTGTTTTACTGTATTTTATCCATGTTGGTGCTGTGTTTTACTGTAAATGTTTACATACCCTTTACCAGTGGAGATATACAAAGGAGCAGGCAGTCTTCTGCGACCAGTCACAAAGCGAAGAAAGCGACTCCTATCATCATTAGAGAAATTTTTCAGGGCCTCCCACAAATATTTCACTCTTGTATCTTTCTCTTCCACATCATCATAGTGAGCTGTAGATTAGATACATTTCAAAATGCTTTTTAAATGTACATGTACATATGACTAGTCAAATGAGTCTAGCATATTTAAAACTTGTATCATGCTTTTCATTTTTCAACCTTTCTGAAATTCTATTATTGTAAGAATGAGTAGATTGCGAATGTCCCTAGAAGTGACAGCAGTACAATTTATTCATTTTTATCATACATAAACATATTGCCACTAAAATTATCTACCATATATACTCCATTATAAGTCAAGTCAAACTGAAAACAACAAACTGCAAACAACAAAAATCCTGATCTGCCATAGCATAATGCACCTGCAGATCAGGGTCTGTGTTGTTATACTGATTACTCCTATCAAACTGCACAGACCCAGATCTGCTGGTGCATTATGCGATGGCATATCTGGGTCTGTGCAGTTTGCAGTTGTACTTATCTTATATGCGAGTAGAGATGGTAATAAAGGTCAATATCAGACAAATGGAATGAGTTAATAAATGACATATTTTTAAGAATTTGTTTCAGTTTGTGGAGACATTAAAAAGTGAATGTTGTGTAAATACCTGCCAGATAGCAAATTGTTAAGTAAAGTATGTTTCTCAGAGAATACTTACTCATCACATTACATTAGAAGTATTAGCCTGCTACCTCGCGAATCCACCCCTACTAAAAGAAGAAAATAGTCTTTTTCTATTTCAATAGACAAAGGGCAATGACTCTTGCCCACTACCTCCACTTGGCACCACCAAGTGTCCCTAGCTTTTAGTTTAGCGAGATATTAATGAGGATGCTCGCATGGCAGGGTGGACAGGAGAGCTTTTAAGTAATGTGATTGGGTAAGTATTCTAAGAGGCAGAATTTACTTAAAAATTTGCTTGCTCCTTCGAATATGTTCCCCATTCACATTACATTAGGAGAATAAGTAATAGGAAGAGGGGATACTAAGCATCTGACTTCTACCTTCTAGGGAAGAACAGCTGGATACCCTATGTGAATGATAACTCATTTTCCTAATTACGTAAGCAACATAGCCTGGGGTCACTTGACCTGTCACCCTAACACACGGTTAAGAAGATGAATATTCAAATCTTTTTACCTACATAATTTCACTGCTGAATCCAGTGAAGCTAACAGGCAGTGAAGATTGATCTAGTTGGGTCTGGTGGCCATCTGTGCTGCTGCCACTGGACCTACCGGATTCAAGGTTTGCCTTTGCAACACTAAATCTCTGACATGAAGGCTCAAGAAGGTTGATTCTGCATGCCAGCCAACTGCTTCTATTATATCTCAAACTGAAATGCTGCATTCAATGTAAGGCTTGCACAAATGGCTCAAAGCTTGAGCAGTTATCTTCATGAGGCAACTCTGATCTGGTGAGACGTCACTGTACACCAAGTGTACAACCCATTTCAGCCATGAAGCAACGGCTTGAGGGTGATATCCTGTGTTTTGGCTCATACCAGAAGGAAGAGGCCTTTGTGAGTGATACAACTTGTCTCTGTGCATTTCAAGTAGTGCTTGAGAGTGTGAACAGCATCTTGCATGGCTGCTGTTCTCGACCTGTCTATGGAAGAAAGCATGTGAGTAATGACTCTTTGGTTACCAACAGATTGTAACCTATTTTAGGTTACAAAGCCTGGTTGTGTCAAGAGAACCACCGAACCCTCCAATCTGAACTAAGAGAGTTTGGGTCGACATAAAATGCATGCAGCATGCTTATCCTGTATGCGGAAGCTAAAGCTATCAGGAAACAAGACTTTGATGATAGTGACTTTAGCGAAGTATGGGCTAGAGGTTCATATGGATTTGAATCGAGCCATGTTAAAGGGCTAAAAGAAACAATAGGTCTATATCATGCCCAAAATCATGTCTGCCATGATGCTGTAATATATCTATTATCATGGGGTGGTAGCCTTTGATAGAGATTGGGGCCAACTGTTTCTCCTTAAACAGCCAAAGAAAAAGTCGGCTGGTTGAGGGATTGAGGCATGCAGAGGGTGTTTTTGGTATGGCACCAGTACCTGAAAACACACTCCCTTTCCCTCATAAGCCTTCTGAGTGAAGGGCTTTCATGCCCTCAAGATTACACAACTGAAAGTTTGAAATGTTTATCTCACAAGGCTGTCCTGATAAGAGTCGAGCATACAGAAGAAGAGGGTCCAGGCAGGGAAGGACCACCTATGACCATGGTTGCTGGAGAAGATTCAGGCTGCCCGGAATCTTCCTGGACAGAACTATTGCTAGAACAAGTAGATCAGTGACCCTGGACTCGTCCCATCTGAGAAGAGCATTCAGAATGATCTTGCCATTCTGACCCTGTAACTTCTGGATTATTTTTGGTATCAGCACCATGGGAGGGGAGGCTAATGCCCACAATCCCTCCCAAATGATTGACAATGCATCCATGGTATAATCTTTTGGGTCTGGAACTAGAGACAAAGATGGGTAGCTTGTGATATCCACCTTGTCGCATAGAGGTCGATCATTGAATGCCCCCATAGTGTGCAAATCCCAGTGATTATTGATAGATGGAAACATCATTCCATGTCAAGAATTTGACCTCTTCTGGATAGAGTGTCAGTCAAGACAATGAGTCTGCCGGAAATGTGTCTTATTTGTATGTTGATATGGAGACTGTCACACCAATACAACAACTGCCAAATCAGAATACACAGGTCAGGTGATTTGAAGCCTCCCTGTTTGAGGAGATAGGTCACCACCACAGAGTTGTTGGACCTAATGAGAACCATTTTTTACTGCCTCAGAATTGATCTTTTCAGAAGTGAAAGGCATTGATGACAGCCTTCATTTCTAGGATGTTGATGTGTAGAGACCATTCCCCCAGCTCCCACATGTCGCTGACGGTAGTGAAGGTAGGCAACAGGAGGGCACCCTAACAGTGCACACTGGCACTGGTACCTACCATTATTTCTGCTTGGGGATTCTCCAGCAGGATTCCCATGGTCAGCCAACCTGGGTTGCACCATTGATGCAGGAATGATCAAATCTCATGTGTGATCATGACTTGAAAAAGGGCACTGTTGTTCTGTCAATGTCCGCAAAAAAAAAGACAGCCGAGCAGGATCATGTCTGCTGTTGCATTGAATAAACCGAGGAGTTGCAAAACCTTTCTCTCTGAAATCCAAATCCTCTTGGAAATACAATAAGCCTGATGATTCCAATTATGCGAATTTGAGGAACTGCATCAGATTCTGGTAGGTTAAAAATTCCATGTCTAGATTGACAAAATTCTGGAATGGATGGTCTGATTTGTCCCTGTTCACTAGGAAGCCTGGATAATCTAAATGAGAGAGATCATTCCTGCCCTGTGGTAGAGTAGAACTTACCATATGTTTCTGGAGTATGTCATCCAGGTACGCTGCCATCGTTTAAGATGACGTCAATCGGAACAGGGTGACAACAAAATCCATGATCTCAGTAAAATCCCTTGAGGACAATGGAGAACCTTGAACTGATAAACTGTGTCATGTCAAGCAAAAACTGAGAAAATGTTTGTGACACAGGGTGGATAGGGATGTGAAAATATGTGTCAGTCAGATCGAGAATGACAGCATACTTGTCCCATCAAACAAAGGTTGTGATCTTGCTGTCTCCATTTTGAATTGGTTGAGTTGACTCCTGTAGATGGGTCTCAACTTGCTGTTTGTTTTCCAAAAAATAAACTACCGTGAATAAAACCATGGAAACTGAGGTCTTTGTGTAAGCTCAAGCACCTGTTGATGAGTGATCGTATCTCCAGTTGTAGAAAGGTATCATTCTCCCAATCTTACAGTGCATCTGTGAAGAGGGGAGAGGAGGAGAGAGGAGGGGGATGTTCATGAACGAAACACAAAGCACCAGTGAATGACCTGGATTACCCACACCCCCATCCCCATTCTGTGGGAATAGGGAAATCCAGTGAGCTAAAAGTTTGGTTTCTTATGGCTTATATACAACTGCTTCCTTGGGATTGATATTGGCACACTTGTGAATGAGAAGATCCCCTGTCCTGAGGCCACTTAACATTCCTTCACACTGGCAGGGGCTAAGTGGCTGCAAATGCCCATGTGGGTTGAGCAGCAAAGGGGAGGGGAAGTTCCTAAGCTGCCTGCCTCCGAACTTCCTCTATTCTTCCCCCAAAGCAATAGTGACCCGAACAGGTCATCTGGATAGGGAGGGTATGAGAGACATGGATTGCAGACATGTGACACGTCATATCCAGAGTAAATTGGCTGAACCTGTCAATGTATTGGCCATGGTATGGTGAGCAGCCCTGGTCAATGACCCAGGCAATTCTGGACATCACCTCGCAAGCGCAACTAATGCCAGGTGTCAAGTCTGAAAGGTGCCAATGAGGAAAAAATCCAACCATGAATAGGTGCAATGACATCCTGAACAGCTCTGACAGGCATGGAGCACATTTGTCCACCTTATAAACAGATAAGCGGACACAAGAGCAGCTACTATATTCTTGTCAAGTGCCAGGAGATCAGTACTGAAGGTGGCTGTTGCCTTAAGTCCTTCTCTTCCTCCTCATCGATATCTACTGATTCTTGAGAGTAGCAGTAGGGGGTGGAGAACATTCTGAATTAGCCAAAACCCTATAAATATCCTTGATGGCTGCCTGAAAGCTAAATTTCAGTCAGTTCCATGGTGAAATCTGAGTAAGGTGTGAAGGATGGTGGATTTGAAGGACTTCTGTCACGCTTACTGTGTATTGTGGCCCGACTAGGTTTGCTTGCAGCTCTGGAGAAGACATACCAGTTGGTATGATGACTCAATTCCATGCCTATGAAAATGTCACTAGCTCTCCCTTGCTGACAAGCAGTGAACATAAGCAAGTCCAGCACTGCTGGGACTGCCAGCTGGTTTGCCCAGCAAATGGTTGGCCTGGAAGCTGGCGGTATAGAAGATGGTCCAGCTATCACCGTTACCTGCCACTCCAAGGGCTTGGCTGGACAGACAGATTTCTCACTGAAATCTCCATCATAGAAAGGGCATGTTGCCAACAATATGGTTAGACAAAGAGATCTGTCATTAAGATCCCCTTAAATCATAGCTGGCTAGACTGATTCAGTGAAAAGACCCCAAGGTTGGAACAGCTGGACTGCCAGTGATGCTAGACTGCTGGTGGTTTTATTATGCATTAGATCCAATGGATCCAGTACAAACACCATGCATCCTGACTTACAGGCCTGAAGGCCATGCTTGGACATGAAGGGGAACTTATGCCCACTGGGCTGCCTGAAATTGGGAAATGCTGCCCCAGTAAGTCATAGATGGTTGGGCCATCTACTCAAAAGGTCCTTCATGCTGGACGGTCGGTGACAGCCGGATGGCCAGTAACAGTGCAGTGGTTTGAGGAGATGGATCCAATTTATCCGATACGAACGCCACGTGCCCTGACTTATGGGCCCAAAGGCCATCCTCGGATATGCGGAGGTGGGTGGGTGGGACTTAAGCCCACTGAACTGCCTAAAATTGGGGAATACTCTGCAAAGTATTGGAATTGTCAACAATGAACTATAGATTGTCTTCCTTGATTTATTCCATCTTTCCTTCCCTTCAATGCAGAATGGACTATGGCTTTGAATCTGCATTTCCTTCATTTAGTAAACATTTTTCCTGAAATGACACATGAAGAGAACAAAGCATAGCTTAGCAAATCAGTATGTGACTAGTTTGTTAAAACACAAATTAGCAAATCAGTATGTGCTTAACTAGCTAATATGGTAGTTTCTCAAAAATGGCTTGGATTGTCGAAGGATAAACTGGATGATGTTATCCAGTACAGCTGTGAAGCTAAATACAGGCAATACCTGGCGGTGCCAAGGGGAGGTAATGGGCAAGAGTTATTGCCCTTAATTTAAGGAAATAGAAAAAGATGCTTTTCATCTTTTAGTAGAGCTGGATTCTCCAGGTAGCAGGCAAATATTCCTAATGTAATGTGATTGGAGGAAATGCTTTCTACCTAAAAATATCAGAAAAAATACATTTCGCTTTAAACCCAAATGTTCTGTTCAAACTGATGTGATGTGGACATCTGTAGTTCTCAATCACTACAATGTTTCTTTTCTTTATACTGTAACACGACAGATTTATTTCTCCTCCTGTTAAGGGACAAATTCAATTTTATGTTTAGATCAGGACTAAGATGGACACCTCTAAAGGAGGGAGACAAATACAGACAAGTAACCAAGATAGTTTACTGTTCATTTTGAATGTTTTAAACAACATACACAAAACATGTGAATGCTATTTTATGCCCTAAAATGTTACCATTATAGATATTTAAAAAAACCCATCTCTATACAAAAATAACCTCAGGTAAAATTAGACGAGTCCTATTTTGAACCCCAAGAAAAATATTGTATAAACCAGTAAAGTGCATTGATATATGATACATAGGAAAAAGGGTTTAAACCCACCAGATCAAATTAAAACTGATTCCTAACTAGAATCCTACTGAAGAAAGATAACAACATCCACCCCACCTGATTTTTAATAAAGGCAACCACCCAAACCCACTTTTGTGCTGAGGCATAAAACTAGGGAAAGAAAGAAAATGATCTGTATCATGCTGACCTAGGGCTGGGGCTACTCCAACAAAAAAAACCCCAAAACTTGCATTCAAAAAGCAAGCTCACCAAACTGATCACTGATGTGGCTTTAATATGTCCAGGACAGAAGACTTGACAAATCTCCAGAAGCCAATTATAAATCGCTCACAATACACAAGGGAATCATGAATATAAAGGAAAAATTCTAAGATGGAGAACACCCAACCAAAAAGCAAAGAAGTCCAGTTAAAAGTTTTGAAATTTATACTCAATAAGTGTAGCTGCAGACATAAATAGACACAAATATGCCAAAGACTAGAAGTTTAGGGATACTGTTTATGAGTTGAGTCATAGTTATGTTATGTAATCAAGTTGCATGACAATCACTAACTAGCTTATTCCAGCAACAAATCTATGATTTTGTCAGTCTAAATGTACCATTTATGCCTGAATTGGATAGAAATATTGTGGCATATAAATAAAGCAACTGAAATATGAACAAAAAAATACGATTTTCTAAAATCAGAGATGCACATTTCTATTATTAGAAAAAAAATCTGAATTTTAAACTGAATTAAATAAAACTAATAAATCTACAATGAAGAACAAGCTCATTTTTTTTTTTTATAAAATATTCCCACTCCCCACCTTGCTTGCTTCACAATTTATTTCTATGTTCCAAACTCATATCTTTACTCTATGAGCTAATTATCCTTTTTGATGTTCAAAAATGTAGGGAGAAAGAAAATAATTTCCAACAAAACACAGAAAACACTGGGCTGGGGTGGAGGTGGGGCAAGATCAACTTCTATTTTCATTTCTGGTGTCAATAAATTAACAACAGTCTGCAATGTCAATACAATAAAACTAAAAAAAAATTTTAAGTCTATGTAACACACTATTTTGACAGCTTCTATGTACATGTTGTTGTATCCAAATAAGAAATGTCTACATCAAAAGAAAAAGCCTGTGAAATTCATGTTGTCAAAACTACAGCATGTTTAAGATCAGACTGTTAATATAGGTGATGTTCCTGTTGTTATGACTACAGTGTTTCAGATTAGACTGTTTCAGCATAATTGGTGGGTTGAACAACAACTGTCAAAGACTACTGAAGCCTTCATTTCATAATCCAAGAAATATTGCATCCTTTATTCAGATTTTCTCAGAAAAAAGTTCCAAGTATAGTTCACTATGTTGTGTACTGCTGTTATCATACAGACTGAACAATAAGTCAATCAGGGCTTGATATTATCATACAGACTGAACAATTAGCCAACCAGGGCTTGCCATTATCATACAGAACGACCAAACAACCAATCAGGGCTTGTTGTTATCATACAGACTGAACAATTAACAATCAGAGCTTGCCATTATTATATGCAGACTGAAGAATTAGCCATTCAGGGCTTTCTGTTGTCAAACAGACTGACCAATCAGCAAATCAGGGCTTGCTCTGTAATGTACAACTGATAAAGTGACACACAGTGTCAACATAATGTACAAATATTACTTAAGTATGTTACTACAATCCAAACTTCACACTAACATCTGAATGTGTTGGATGGCATTCAGCTGAGTGAACAGTAACTGTGTTTCAGCATCATAGTATCAAGTTCCCTTTCTCTTTTGTTTTAATGTTAAAGATAAAACAGCTTCTACTGACAAATACTGAAGGCCAACATTTTTTTATTATTTGTAAAACTTGGAAATAAAGTACAATGAAACAGTTCAAAATTTTCTTCAATGAGAAGGGTTCATTTAGTCTGTTCTCTTTATACATTGTACAGATGACCAAATAATCACAACAAACAGTTTCTTAAGTACATCTTTCTTCCTTCCAACTGGCATCCAGTCCTTGGTACCTTAATTGGATAATATATAAATTAAATAGCTTCATGATCGTTTAAGTAGAATTCAATACTTGCTAACAATGATCTTGTGAATAAAGAGTTTACAGGGCTACAAACTATTCAAACTGTGGATTGTTTACACCAGGGGTTTCAAACATAAGGTCCGCGGGCCGCATGCAGCCTGCCAAGCCGTATCCTGTGGCCCATAAAATGATTGGCATCACAAGGTGTCATGAGAGATAACAAAGGTGGTGCGGCTCTTGGGCCATCAAAAATGCCTTTTGGCCCTCAGGTGGTTTGAGTTTGAGACCCCTGGTTTACACAATGTGAACTGACAAGCTATTGAGAGTTCACAGGGCCACAACCTGTTCAAACTATGTTAATTGACTAACTATTGTGAAAAAAAGTGTTCACAGGACCACAATCTATTCAAACCATTGACTGTTTACACCATGTGAACTGACTGGCTATTGTGAATAAAGAGTTCACAGGGCCAAAACCTATTCAAACTATGGACTGTTGACACCATGTGAACTGACTAGCTATTGTGAATATGCAAGCTCAAAAAAATGGGCAGAAAGTGTTCTTGTTTCCTATCCCAGCTAACAGTTGAGATTAACTGAACAGCACTAAACAGGCTGCTATGTCAATTAAATGAAATAATCAAACTGCATTATCTGTTATCCTTGATTTTTCCCTCCTTAATGGTAGTAATCCATTTTGACCTGTCTTCAAGAGAATATTGTGTAGTCTAGAATAATTCAGCATATGTGTAGTCTAGAATAATTCAGCATATGCTAAAATGACAATTTTTGCTTAGATTAGAAAACATTGCTAGATTACATACATAAAATTAAAATTTCTCTAAGCCAAAATTTAAAACCCTCCTACTGGACAATATTGCTTAATTTTATGTACACAAAAATAACCCAGTATATGGTATTTAGGTTTTTGCTGATAATATAAATGCACAGTTAGGCAAATTACTCTGGTTCAGATTAGGTATACAGTCAATTATTTTTATTAAAGAACTGAAATTGTGAACAAACACATGAACTCAAAATGCCAATCAGGATATTATAGCCATATCAGACATAAAAGAAACTAATATATTTTCTTGAATTAATGATTTATTTTTAATGTATAAAATATTGCAGCACAGATAGTAATATATTTGGAAATTCAGTTTTGTCACTGAATTCTAGAAAATGGTTTCTTACAAATATTTTCTATAAATACATACTGGCTTTCCTAAGGGCCTCAATGGTGATCTCTGGGTTACCACAGATCCGATGTTCCAGTTCCTGCCAAGTCAATAGATCCAGTACGGCTTGTGGCACTACTTTCAGAAGACCCCGACGGATGGCATTTATCTGGGAGAAATCATGGGATTCAAGTTAAACAATATGCAGCATAGACGCATAGTAGCAGTATCCCTGCTCATTTGCTCAGCTACTGAAAACCACCACATCCTTATTCCATATCCCTCCTCCTCTCTCCCACCAATACACACAGTGTTTGGTTAAAAATCCAATGCTGATAAGTCCATCCATTTAGAAGAAGTAGTTATATAAAGATTTTCAAAATAGCAGTTAAGGCACCAACTCTTGCAGTTAGATCAGCTTCACTGCAAAAGAAAGTCTCTTTTTGTGTTTTTTACTGTTAAAACAACCATCCCTTTAAAAAGAGTAGTGACTAAAAAAAATTCAAGATGGCCACCATTGATCAAGACAGCCACGCTGCATGTCTAATTGGCAACATTTCGTTGAAAAACAACAAACATTTTTAGTCTTTTAGTGAAAAGTCCATGCTGCACAGCACCATTTTCATTTAGGATCAACAAAAAATAATATCAAGTCTAACAAAGAAGTCTAATAGGAAACAGTTTCATTAGGACCAACAAGACATCATCTACCATTTGAAAAGCAAGTGTGACAAGATCTGCATTATTTAAAAACATCACTTGTAAGTTTTGGCCAATATAAATGATTCAAGATCTTGTGATAAGTGTTACTGACTCCAAAATAACCAGCCAAGGTAGTTTCATGGGTTAGACTAAGAATTTCCTGTCTATATGACCTCAGAACAAGAACTTGATAGCTCCCTGACCACTCGTCTCAAGCGGGTACCTCAGGTGGTTTCCATTTTCTCATAAGGACCCCGGTTTTCACAAAGTAACAACCTGGAACTGGTGTGGCTTCAGTTTTACCAATAGCCCTCTGAAATAAACAGATCTCAGGATTTTGTTCCTGTCTAACCATGAGTAATTGTCGTTTGTCACCCTGATCAGAATAGAGAAAATGAGTGGCAAAAAGTGAATCACTGTGATCAATGCCTAATGATTGATCAATACCACGCACAAATGTGACCTCATCAAAAACTGACCAGTAAATGTGTCTGCTAAAGAAATAATTTCCTGATTAACATCATTCTCAAGAGCTCTATTTGCTATAGCTCTGGTAACTGCACAAACACGATTCAAATCAGCAATTTTCATTCAAAATACAATTTTTTTTATCAAAACAAGGCTTGTCAGTTACTAGTGGATTAACGATGACCTTATCTCCAGTTAGGCCACTGCCTAATAATAAATGAATACCTTCTACAGGTACAGAAGTCACTGATCCAACAATCGTGAGTACAGAGACTAAGTCTGATGCCAAATTGACATAACAGAGAGGAACATTAACAAAGCCACACTCTACTCTTTGAATAAGAACACTTTCACTAGAAGAAGACTTCTCCAACAAAGGCAAAGTACCTGACAGCAAAAGACTCTGAGAGGCTCCTGTGTACCTTAATATTTTAATAGGGATAGGCTTGACAAATCACCAATAAGTGATAATCTTCGGACATGAATGGTTCACAAACCTTCAAAATAGATTCAGTCCGAGCCTTCTTTTACCCTACAAATGAAGTGCTTTCAACAGAAGACTGTGACCTTGATTTCTGTGTAAAAAGAGCATTTGGAACAGCCCTGTCTTTCTTTGGGGCCAAATGGTCTAAAATGCTTGACTTTATCTATCACTGTCATCTCAACTTTATCATCATGGGTTTGAGTCTCTTGAGCTCAGGCACATGGTTATGTGAGAAAGCTTGCCAGCAGTTTCCCATGGGTCATTGTTTCTAACTGGGGTTTACACGGGTTCTTCCTCCACCAGTTATACTGGCCACCATGTAACTTTGTAATAATAAAGTCCAATGCTCTCTTGGCCACTGCACCTTTTCAGTAATTTTCTCAAAGTGATTAAAGTATTTATCTATATCTTTTTCTGGAAAAGGGGGTGTTAAAATAATATTTCTGGTAACATCAAAACCTGAACTTTTGTAAAGATGGGGGAAGAGTGCTCTACCTACCAGTTCTAATTCTTTTAATCTTTATTGCATTTTCCTTTCTTCTATCTACATCTGCATTCCCCCCAACCTTCTCTCTCTCTCTCTCACTCTCTCTCTGAATCTGAATTCCCTCTACTTCTCCTCTCACTGATTTTGCATTTACATCATTTCTTTCTGAAGCTTTCTTAATTACAATTCTTAGATGACATTGCAAATGCTTCCTGGTTTCACTAAAGACTTCTCAAATGTGTGAAATTAAAATCTTTACCAGGGACAATGAAAGTAAAAACATTTAAATCAATTTAAATATTAAATACAATGTTTAATATCTCTGAAATATTTTAAAGAAATTCAGATCCTGGATGAGCCCCCAATTTCTGTTACAACTCTACGTATTAAGTAATGTAACAGAAAGTGAAACCAACAATTTAAGTAAAATCAACAAATAATTTATTTCTCTACAATACAAAGTGACAATTCGAAAGATACTTACACTACTGTGATCTCAATTCCAAATAATCATGAATTAAAAACACATGCTGAAACTCTACACAAAATATGGCAGACAATGTCTCAAAAATATTAGAAACTATAATAAAAAAGTTAATTTTGACAAAGATGTGAACATATAAACAATATTAACATGTTCCTATTGAAAATGACAACATAGAGAGTCTACAATCTGAAAACAAAACCTTATGAACAAAGAACTTCTGAGGTTGATAGTGAATTATGATGTGAAAGTAAATCAAATGACTACTTGTATTGGCACAGAAAGAGAATGGTAGAAAAGAAAAAACAAAACATGTAACAGTAATTCTGAAACCTACTTGATCATCAAACTCTACCATCCTGATTTTCCTGACTTCAGCAGCATATTTCTCTCTGTCCTCATACTTCAGTAACATGGGATTACAGTCTTCATCCATCTTGATCACGGTGACACTGCCATCGCAAAGCGTCATGCTCCATGTCCGCTCAGCTGCCTTGAATATTTCAATGACCATTGCACCCAAACTATCCACCATCTTCACCTGTAACATAGTATACAAGGTGAATTGAAAGTTTAAATGTCCAATGCATCCAAAACTATCCACCATCTTTACCTGTAATATATTACATGAGTTGAATTGAATGTTTGAAGCTTACAAGTGACTCATATGGCCACTGGTTATCCTGGCTTCTTGGGCTTTAAGTAGTTGTAAGCACACCCTCCCCCACCTCTCTGCACAGAATGGAACTCATTCACAGCACAAGAGCATAAACTAAGGCATAATTTATGACTTCCAAGTCATATTCCATAGTGCTAAATGTCAGACCTGGAAATCAGCGAAATCAGCAAACTCAGCGCTTAAGTCTAAGATCAAGTTTTCTTCGTCAGCACATCAGAAACAAGCCAACAAAAGTAGTAGTTTTATTAAAAAATGTGAATGGTATGAAGTAAAGACAAACATTGCTAGGGTAAGTAGGAAAATAAGTAGTGCTAAAGACGGGAAGGTGGTAGTTATATTTATAAGACTAACTCATGTGAGTTCAAATGCAAGTGGTAAAGTACGAGGACAAGTTGTTGTTGTTGTTGTTGTTGTTGTGGGGCTTAACACCATTTTTCAGCACACGATAGGCTATACATGGCAGCCAGTATTAATGGTGGAGGAAGAAACCGGGAAATCCCTGGAAAGAACCACCGACCCACGAGAAGCTACTGGCAAGCTTTCTCAATATCCACATTCGCCGAATCCTAGACTCAAACCCACGCAGACAGAGGTGAGATGGCAGTGATCCGTAACGGAAAGCGCTTTAGACTACTTGGCCACTCGGGGCCCCCACGAGGACAAGTAAAATAACCATACACTATAACATAAGTAATGACATGCAAAGTGTATGTAAAATAGTTGAAACAACACTGTGAATTAGTATAAATGGCATGTGAAGTGTATGAAAAGTAGCCAAAAAAACACTGCAAAATTAGTATAAATGGCATGTAAAGTGTATGTAAACTAGCCCCAAAACACTGCATACCATATTTATGGTATGTTTTCAGACATGGTTTGTTTTTGTACACCTGATTTTTTTGGCAAATATAATATTTAAATGCCTTGTAATTTTTCGGATGTTGCTCCGCTATAATTTTTTCTATAATTTATGTTTTCGGACACAATCTAAGAAGATCTGCTGCATCGTTTTAAAGTAAAATTCACAGTGTGTTTGCCGTTAATTTAACTGATACAAAGTTCGCTTCATTTGGTCGGCAATTATTTAATGTGATCACGAACTTGCATGGACTGGTTGTCAGTGTAGACATCGTTACACATGAAACCACTTCATACAGGTGTGACAGTTATGGCTTTGATTAGAAACCATGACCCCTGCTTTATATCATTGAACAATACATCAGAGAGTCAGTATGGATTAGTAAATTCATTGGCATCATGCAACAAAGCAAACCCCTTATCTCCGAGGCATTATGTACCACGGTTTAAATGTAGTTGTTGTTCTACAGGTAATAAACCTCTTTGTAGACGATAAATATTGATAAACATATTCGGTACATTGTGTGCTCTTTTGACGAGATCCAGATGGCTGCCTTTTATTTCCGAACACACCTGTCAAAGAAATCCCACAAATTATAGTATGAACAATTATCACCTAGACACCCTGAAATCTCCAACATGCATCAAAGCAATCTTTGAGCAGTCGACTGTTTCGAGTCGGCAGGCTCATTTTGAAGCTACCCTCGGCTAGGTGGGGAAAAAAAAGAAGAGAGAACTGCAACAAATAGATCACCTTTATTTTAAAAAAAAATACCAACATATTAACAACTCGTATATTGCAACTTGCTTGTAATTTTTACCCTTCCTAGGTGTGTGTACAATACTCACCCTATATGGAGCCTCTCACCCTTGGTGCTCTAAGATTAGCCCTCATACATGTACCGGTATTTCTACTCTCGATACTAAAATGATTCTGTCATAAATATCTTCAGAATTATAATTCCAAATTTTTTTTATTTAGTTTGTATTAATATCTATCTTACCCAGACATAAAGCTTGCATGCATTTGTAAAGTAGATTTTATTGATCACTGATTAGTAGAGGGTTAAACTGTGAATTGCAAGATTACTAATATGGCGGTTCTTTTGGAAAATACGCACACAATCGTGGCTCTAATACATGTATGGCTGCGTTTTCTGGTGGATGGACATGTATCAAATAGACAAAATAGGCAAGTAATGCCTGTTTTTCATTCATTATCCTTTCCATGGTGTTAGACAAAATACTTGTTTTACTTCATGGCAGCACATCGTCATGTGAGCGAATGGTAACTTCGTTACGGACATGGGGGGGGGCACAAATTTATCTTCCCCTGTTTGTTTTCAGACACCTAATTAAAGAATTTAATATGTATTCGGACAACAAAAAAAGTATTTATTTTATGCCATCCAAAAACATGCCGTAAATACCATAATTGTTAAAAATGGCATGCAAAGTGTATGCAAACCAAAAACTTCTGCATAATTGTTATAAATGGCATGCAAAGTGTATGCAAACTAGCCAAAACCACTGCATAATTGTTATAAATGACAAGTAAAGTGTATGTAAAATAGTTTTAAAAAAACCCTGCATAATTACCAGGAATGAACAGCTCTGAAAATGCTTTTCATTCTGTTGCAATGTTACCTGACAAACTGTTCCTAAATTCTGGATAGATCAAGAAGGTTAAAAAAAATATTCTCAGAAATAGTTTTTAAAGTCCACACATAAAGATAAGAGTTGACCACTGCCACATAATAAATGAAGAAGAGCGTCAAAAGGAATCTTGTCTCACCAGGTCCTGATTGCATGCAGCCACCCGACTGTTGGCCATTATATAGTGTACTGCTCTGTTAATGACCTTGGCTATGTGGCAGGATGACCCCTAGGCATAGTCTCTACTTTTGTTTTCTGGCAGAAAATGGTCATGGACACCAAGAAAAGTAGTGCCAACACTGCAACAATGTTCCTGGTCAGTTTTGAAGTGGCATTAAACACCTACTGAACAATTTTGAAGAACAGAGAGGCAGATATATTTACTGCTGTTATGTATTTTACTAAGCTCAGAATATTGACAGAGCAAGTATCTGAGTGGGATCAGTATCAGTGCAGTGAAAATCATGTTCCATCTGGCTCACCAAAAAGAATACTTTCACACTGCGATTCATGTCTGAAAGATGCCAGTGTTTCAGCAATTTATGGAGACTGAGGATGAAGCCTGAAAGATGGGGGTTCACCTTCCTTGCCAGTACTGAAAGAAGCTTTATCATATGTCTGCTTCAATGCTGGTTGTGGTGGTGGTATGGGGCACTTGGCTGTTGATATATGATATATTACTCAGTCACATCCTTGAAGTTTTCCATTTCACTGTCGGATTGGAGTGTGATAACAAGTTGAGATTGTCCTGACAAAGTCTAAGTCCCTGACTGTATCAGGTTAAGCAGGTTTATGATTTACAGGTTGATCCATACACAATCAAACCATAGTCATGTTTAGATCTTACTAATGACCTGTACAATCGAAGCAAGATCATCCCATCTTCTCCCTAATTGGTGTTTGCCACAAAACTCGTATTAAATCCAGGACTTTTTAATTTGTCCCTGATATATCAAATATGCAGAAGGAAAGTTTGTTTATGGCTGAAAGAAAGCCCACCCCAAAATTGGTCTCCTTCATAACAGGAAAAAGATAACCACCAAGACAGAGCTTTGGATTATCAACGAAAAAATCTAATTGGCTTAAGTGCATACACGAAGTTTTAGATCTCTTCTGTCCATTTTTTAACCCTATTCAAGCTTACCTGTATTTGACATTCAATAGTATGCATACTCCTTAATCTATAGCAGATCCAAGAGTTGTCAAAATACAATGAACAGTTAGCTCCTGGACTAGGGCATTTAACTAATGCATACCCTAACTTTTTCTGTTTCAAACTGATGCATTGCAATTCATCCTTCAAACTTTGCTAAGCCTATCATAGGGGAGTCAATATTTTAAGATTAATTCTGGTCTTCATTAAACTCAATTTCATATTCAGGTGGTGAACTATGCTTTTACATTTGGTTGTTCTCAGTGAATCAAAACGTTGATGACACATTAGACCAATTCTTTGTGAGGAAGGAAGCTGTATTAGAAAGGAAAGGAATATCTCCCTTTCAAGCTGTCATCTACATGCAAGGATGGATACAATGACAATCTTTTGCACAGGCTGATATGTATGGATGGATACAATGACAATCTTTTGCACAGGCTTAAATCAATGAAAACAGAAAAGTCTTCTACAAGATTGATTGTTAGACTGTGTGTCAAACAGCCTTGCATACACTAATGACACTAGTTTTTGACATTTCACTATCCACATTAAATTTTACAAAACCACTCATTTTTTTAAATGGGATGGAATTTCCCAGCCCACCCCCAAATTTAACACTGGACCCCCAGAACAGTGGTGGAAAGCGAAAATTGCAGGATGTCTGTGGAATCAATGCCCTGAAGACAGAACAGTTTTTGGAAATTCATTCACCTTCTGGAATAGCATATTGTTTGGTTTTCAACTGAATTGTTTTACAATATGCTGCAATTTTTTTGTACTATATAAATTAATGAGAACACAAAAGATGTTAATGATGTTTCATGCCTGACGAATGGCAATTATGCATGATAAGCCTGTTATGAATGACTTCCCAATCTGGCCAACTATGTATCATTGTATTTAAGGACTGAGAAGAATTTTACCTCTGCTGCATCCACAGTGTGGTAATCCCTGCTCCAGGTCACTCTCTCCCCAACCAACTTCTTCCAGACAAAGGATGGTAATGTCAAAACCTGAAATAGGTTAGAAAAATTATTTAATTATGTTCTATCTATTACACACAACAAGAGGACCAAGTGGGCCTGATAGCGCTCATCTGGTACTTGTTAGCACACACACACACACACACACACACACACACACAAAAAGATTAAAATATATGGATTCTTTTGCTTTATGTTTTTATCTGTGCTTTTTAATGTTTGCATTTTCTTGTGGACTGAAATAAAACAGATGAAACAAGACAAGTAAATTTGCTGTTCATTCATTAATGTACATGTAAAGTGTGATTTATGGGATAGCCTAATATATGTTTGGGTTTGGTTGCATGGGTTTGGATGTTAGTTTCCAGATTCATTAGTTCTGCAGTCAGCACAGATTCCTGGGTCTGTCCTTACCTCCACCCTGGGTATCATTACTTGGAAACCACCAAGAATTTGACTGATGGTTACAGTTGTGGCCTAGCAGTGATGGTGTTGTACCCATGGCCAGAAGGGTGTGGGTTCAATTCCCACCAACATATTAGCTCAAATATGCTAAATTCTTAGGGTTTGTTTAAGGCCATGGCTTTCTTTGCTCTTAGTAATTAAATCTGGAAGCATTTCAGGAGAAATGCATTGTTTTGTTTATTAAAGGGTAAAAAATACAAATATAAGTTAAAATAATTTGTGACTACTAAATACATGAAAGGTCAAAAAATTAAGCATAACATTAAAAATAACAACACTGCCAGGCACTTTAACACATCATGTCAATACCTTTTTACAGTTTTACTTAATTTGGTTTTATGTTGGGCAATAAGAGTAAAATGTCTTGCTGAATGAAACAATACTGTAACAACAAAGTCATTCACAAGAATCCACACATTCCATTCTTTTCCAAACTAGTCTTGTTCAATATTTTATCTAACCAGTGTGCTACTTTTATTTCCATTTTATATTTTCTTTTTCCAACATAAATTACAGATTCAGCTGAACCTGTCCTAATGGTAACCTTTACTCAGCAATCACCTGTTCACAATGTCCATTCTAATTCACCATGGCAAATTCCTATATAAATATCCTGTATGTAACAGTCATCTGCCTTCTGCAGAGAACAGCCAAGTGTTTCCTAGTCAAATAGTGGTTTCTCCCTGCCTTAAGCAGTCACTGGTACATATCTACAGTGACTGCTCAGTCTAGGCAAACTAAATTTTACCATCATGAGGAAGGTACTGTTAAGACAAAAGAAATATCATGTGAAATGAAATGCAAATATTTCTTAGCTCACATGTACTTGTACTCCAGTCACAACATGAATGTAACTCAAAAGGTGTCAATACGTCAAATTCAGAAATGATGCAGTTTTTATCATTAGGGGAGAGGATCAAAGCAATTCACTTGCTGGATGGTGGCAAAAGTAGTTGTGTTATTGCAGTATAAATAGAGGTCACCTTCTGTGCAAGTGTGACAGGTATAATTCAATATCTACATCTAATGAAACTATTTCTGAAGAAAAAAGTTTGTCTTTGAGAAGAAATATGTTATATCTCTTATCATTAGGGTCAGGGATCATTTAAAACTTGTCTGTAAAAAAAAGAAAAAGGCTGGGTTCATGGGACACAAAAAATAGGCATATATGGCTTCTTCTGATATCCTATTCATCGCATGTTCTTCACATAAGCTGACTGTCTTTGATCTTGGCTAGCTAAGCCACTTTATTATCCAGATATTATTTTTAAAACATAAACAGCTGTTTCCAAGTGAAACTTGTACAAGCTGGCTAACCAAAGAGTCATTCCTCTATTTTACAGTCATATGTAAGCTGTCAATCAGCTGTCAATCAGTAGTGAAATAATTGTTTTGTCATGGTGCACAAAACAAAGATCACTGATTATTTAAAGTCCATGATAATTTAAATTATATGATTTTTTTTAATAGTGCACATAAAACAATCTTGAAATAATAATAATAATAATAATAATAATAATAATAATAATAATAATAATCATAATTGGTTAATTGTCTTTGTTCAAAATCTGATTTTAAAAGGTGAACCTTGTACAGAGGTCACCTGTGTAAAAAGGCCAGTCTGGCCTTTTCCCATGGGTGGCTGCTACTGACAGGTTAGACTGTATTTACAATTTATTCCAATTCCATATGGTATATTATTTTGTAAATTATCTTATTTGTTTTATTAAAATTTATGCATCTTGCATTAAAAAATAATTTTTAAAATCTATTTTAAATTTCCACTGCAAAGGGGAGAATTCTGAATATCCCTAAACCTGTGATTCTCAACAGTCCCCATCACTGGTTACTGTCAATGCTTCAAAAGGTAAAACTGGCATGTACAGTATTTTTTCTATCAGTCTGGTCAAATGCTATTAAATGATTTTGGTGAAGAAATTGCTTTAATGGTTTTACTATTTTTAGCAATGGTAACCATATCTGATGGCAGATTGGCATATTTTGCACAAATTTAAAGGGGTCTTCATGCCAAGATAATTTCTGTAAAAGTTTTTAAATTCTGTTGAAGATTTTTATGAAAATAATTTAAAGGTTTTTCTATTTGCAGTATCAGTGGCCACATTTGATTGTGGATCAACTTAATCTATATATCAGGTGCTCTGTGTCAAATTTAGTCAAATTCTGTTTTCTTAGTGGCTTTTGTCAAAATGTCATTTTTTCGGCTTTTCTATATTTTCTATATTTAGTAACAATGGCCATATTTTATGGCAGATCAGCAATATTCAACCACAGATATCACATACAGCTAATAACACTTGATACAAGGCATCATATTCAACCAATGATATCACGTACAAACTTAAGATAATACAGCATTCCGGAACAATGAAAAATTGCAATATTATGGGGAATATTTTGGAGTTTAATGTTTTCCTTCTTGTCAAAAGACAAAATTATGTCCTTGAAGAATACTGGGTGTTATTGTAAAAAGGTGTGTGTGTGTGTGTGTGTGTGTGAGTGTGTGTGTGAGGAGTGAGTGATAGCATGACAGGAAGTGATAATATTTGTGTAAAATGCAAGACATGTGTATATTACAATCTACCTGAATAAAAGAAGACATATAATCATTTTATCAAAAATAAAAACAGTATAATCACTAGCAACATTGCAAAAAGGAATACATGCTTATAGGTCACAGTAAATAGAGACCTGTATAATAGATTTTTTTGCTGGTGTAAATAAATTTAAGAATTACCAAGTTAAAATAGTAAAATAGTCCTCTACACAGACAGACAGCATGTGCATTGGAAGTAACACTGAATGAACATAAGAGAATGTTCATGCAGATCAGATCTAAAGAAACCTAGTTTCTACATAGTGCTAGCTCAAACCAACGATTTCTTTTGGCACCCACAAAATAAAATTAACATGAATAGCAATTTCTTTTATAAAAGAAAAATATCTGGACTCATAAAAATAAATTAGTTGAGGGTATATTATAATGTTCCATGTAACCCAATGTAAAATATTTGAACATTTTGTTCAGTGGATGAGAAAACATTCTAATACATATTCCTAGTAGTTTCTGCTGGTCTTGAGGCACAAGATTTTGTGTGTTGACCCAATTTAATGATAACTCAATTAGCTTTCTCTTGGGTATACTCATTTAAGACCATGTCATGTAAGAAGCAGACAAATTTAGTTCCATAAAACAGTTATGAGACAAGATCCAGTCATATTCATCATAATGTATATTTGATGAGACAAGATCCAGTCATATTCATCATAATGTATATTTAATGAGACAAGATCCAGTCATATTCATCATAATGTCTGATAAGACAAGATCCAGTCATATTCATCATAATGTAAATCTAATGAGACAAGATCCAGTCATATTCATCATATTGTATATTTGATCAGTTTGTTTATTAAATCATTTAGATTTATGTACTAACCCTGCAACAACAACAAAATTACTATAGATAGAGTTCTTTGATGACTTGATACATTATCCCAGTCCCCGCTCATATAAAGATGACATATCACCCCAGTCCCTGCTTATGTAAAGATGATACATCACTGAGTCCCTGCTTATGTAAAGATGATACATCATGAAGTCCCTGCTTATGTGCTTATGTAAAGATGATACTTGTTGTTTCCATGACATCAAAAAAAATACTGGATACAGAAAATTTAAGCATCAAAAGACACTTCTATGTAACTTAACAGGTGTACCAAGTTTTGCTGAAATACACCCCTTGAATGCACTAACAAAACTCCCTGATGAATGGTTGCTTGCATTGAACATTGGAGAATTGGTTGGAACTGTATACAATGACTTTAAGGAGGCTTTGACTTCACTGACCACAATATACTTACATGGAAACTTGAGAAGTACAAATGTTCTCACTTATCACTCCCATGGTTCAAATTGTACCTATCTGACAGAAGCCAATAAGATGCTATTGATAACATTAAATCAGAGCTGATGTTCATCAACAAAGGAGTTCCACAGGGAGCTATTTTAGGGCCTATATTATTCACATTGTTTATAAATGGCTTGCCCTTGCATGTTCAACAATCAAAAACTGATCTATATGCTGATGATATTACCTTGCAGTTGATTCTAACTTTATAACTCTGAATAATCAAAATGGGTAATGATTTATATCCAGTTAAATATTGGTGCTCACTGAAGAACATGACTATCAATCCCCTAGAAAGAATGGCAATATTGTTTGGAACTAAGCAAAGATTATCAGTGAACAGAAATGCAAATCTTAAGCTGTACATCTCCAATAATGAAACTGAAAATGTTGACAAAGAAAAACTTTTGGGAAGTCATGCTGATAAGAATCTAGATGGGTGTAAGCTGATGAAACACATTTGTTCTGTAGTAAACACAAGAATTCACCTTTTACATAGGATAAAGCGCTCTCTATCACTCAACTACTGGAAATTATTTTACAATTCATTAATTCTTCCTCTTATGGTCTACTGCTGCACAAGTTGGGGAAATACAACTGATAATAATATTAGAACAATCCATAAACTTCAAAAGAGTGCAGCAACAATTATCCTTAATTTACCATTTGATACACCATTCACAGATCTATTCTCAAAATTGAAATGTCTGAAATCTGAAAACAGATTAGCCTACCAAAAGTCCATATTAATGTTCAAAGATAAGACTGAACTTTGTCAACGAAATTTGAATGGTATGTTTCAAGTTAGAAAAACATTAACAAGGACCTAAATTGAGATAAATTACAACTATCATTGTAAAACACCATTTCCAAAACAAATACTTCTAAAAAAACCACTTGCTTACTCTTGTGCTACTTTATGGAATGAACCCTAATGCAATTAGAACAGAAACAAATCTAAATGTGTTCAAAACAAAAACATATGACTACTATCTGAAATGGCAGTTTTCATCATAAATATTGAAATACATGCACTCCAATTTATTGTGTGAATGTATTTCATGTACACTTTGTGCATTCATACCTAACAAATTTAAGCATTTTTACTATTTTTAAATAAATTTTTCCCGTCTTGTATTTACAATTGTTTGATCATCCTGAGGGCCTTAGGGTAGAATAGTATATACTGTAATAACTGAGTTACCCTCATCAAATAAAGTACTTATTATTATTATTATTATTATTATTACTATTATTATTATTGGTTATAGAGTTATGCTCAGCAAACAAAAATGTTTCCAAGACAGACAATGGACAGAGAGACTAATGGCCATAGCAATAGCTATATTTCACTGTATTATATAATTTGGGGGAAAATAATTATAATGCAACTGATTAGAATGGATTAAGGATCATTGTAAATAGTTTATAGTGTTTAAAACATTTAATGGAATACTACACACACAAAAAAAACAGGCTTTACATCAGGGTTTGAAATATAACCTTATTTTAAAGTAAATTTCTGAACTTTCCCATCTGACTCTTCATATATAATCTGGATAAAAATAGACATTCATTGGCTTACCAAATTTTCCCTTCCTCGCATACAAGCTCCCATTAGCTGACCTATCCATTCATACTTTGAGAAATCTTTGCATGAAGGGTTTGGAATGTACACATCTCTATTGATGTTAGAGTCTTCACAAAACTGCAAAACAAGGAGGGAGTACATTGCATATTTTTCCTTCAGACTGCAGACTGCATATGATCAAACTGTCAAATCATTGTATGCCAATAACTAATTAGCAAAATATACATTTCATTGTACATTATTCTCTAAAATAAGTCTAAACTCAGTATAGTGCCAAACATGTGTCCACATTTAAAACTGACATTGTAATGAGGTCGGTATTATAAAGAGTTCTTAGCTAATCAAACATTCAGAACATGTTAGATAGATACATTAAAAGCTTGGAAATACAAAACATATATAATAAAATAAAAATACTTTTTAATTAATTCTTAACAATTTCAATCACTACTGTATCAAAGATTGAGCAAACTACCCTAGAGCAAAATGCACAGTATCCCAAATTATAAATTACATATTGATAGTATAATACCAAAATTAAATGTTAAATGTCAATAAAATTTTCTGGTCTATTTACAATAAATGCAAGTTAAAGTTGTGTCCCAAATGCTTGTAGGCAATTAAGTCATTCCATATCAGAATGAAACAAAATTGTTTTATTCACAGAGAAGTTTATGATGGTTTCCTGCTAATTTTCTGATAGATCCTTGGCCTTGATTGCTGTCATATTGTACATGTAATGATGTACCCTTCTGAAACATCCTTAGTTCTGATTGCTGTCTATTGTACTTGTAATGAAGTGCCCTTCTGAAAGACTCTTGGTCTTGATTTTCATCTATCATGCTTGTAATGATTTGCCCTTCTGACAGACCTTCACCCTTAATCACTGTCTGTTGTATTTGTAATCATTTGCCCTTCTGGTAGATCCTTGGCCTTTTTCAAGAATTTTAGCTCTTAATTTAACTATTGTCCAAAAAATCAGTTCTAAGCTGCCTGAAGCTATCAGAACCGAGACGAGCAATAGGATTCAAGACATTTTACTAACCTTAGGAAGACTTTAATTTAATAAGGTAATGCAAACTTCAGAAATATAGTAACACTGTATAGTAGTGTCATTTGAATGCAACAAGTAAAGAAGATATGTTACTTTCAGTACTTTAACACAAGACCTTAACACTAATGCCATCAGCACCATAAAAGTTTACACCTTTGTCTCAACATACACAGAGTAACCAAAACAAAAATATCACATGAATGCAAGACTTATCTGGTGGAGATCTAACAAAGACAACCTGCTAATAGTACCCACCTGGTTAGGTGATCGAATAAAAAAAGGCAATGGCACAGGTCCTTCCATTGAAGAAGGGCAGAGTTCCTCAGCTAAATCTGACAGACTGTCTCTAAATCCCCCTCCCTGGTCAATAACCCCCTCCAACAAAAATTTACACTCCCACCACTGATCATAACGAAATGACCATCTATAATTCAAAGGTTTTGAGTTTCTGTCTCTTGGTTTCAGTCCTTCATAGATTTGCATGAATATAGAATTTTTACACTCAGGATCTTGTGTAGGATCACATCTATGTTCCATTGCAGCCCTTCTATTTATGTACAGCTTAGGCATTTCTGGTGGTCTACTGAAACAAAGGGCAGATGAAGAAACAATTTATTGAAACAAGTTAGATCTCTCTCTCTCTCTCTCTCTCTCTCTCTATATATATATATGTACACAATAGGATGGCATGCAATGAACCAGTTTCATACTGGGTGAATGGATTATTATTAACTGAAACTAAATATTAGTTGCCCCAAAAAGAAATTTTATAATAAATTTTTATTCTCTGAGAATACTTACTCATGTTAAAGGTGAAGCTGATTGTTTACATAACCTATATCATATGAGCTCCTTGGGCTGTAAATATGTATTTTTTTTTTCATGATATGGTGTGAGTCATTAAACAATACAGCAAACAGAACATATTTTTACACAATACTTTACATGGCTGAATTACAAGTTTTCATTTAATTCCAATACATTGAACATGTGTGACATCACTGGTGCCAAAATGCATTTTTTACTGCATGGTCCAGAGTATGCAATGCTATAATGGAGGTCAGCATGGTCTAGAATATTCATTGCTATAATGGAGGTCAGCATGGTCTAGAATATTCACTGCTATAATGGAGGTCAACATGGTCTAGAATATTCATTGCTATAATGGAGGTCAGCTTGGTCTAGAATATTCATTGCTATAATGGAGGTCAGCTTGGTCTAGAATATTCATTGCTATAATGGAGGTCAGCATGGTCTAGAATATTCATTGCTATAATGGAGGTCAACATGGTCTAGAATATTCATTACTATAATGGAGGTCAGCATGGTCTAGAATATTCATTGCTATAATGGAGGTCAGCTTGGTCTAGAATATTCATTGCTATAATGGAGGTCAACATGGTCTAGAATATTCATTACTATAATGGAGGTCAGCATGGTCTAGAATATTCATTACTATAATGGAGGTCAACAATAGGGGTGAAATAATACACCTGTGCCACGTATCGATATGATTCACAATACGCAGCATACAATACGATACATATCGATACATATATGAACCTGATGGTCTTTCCATCTTTGGAAGGTAGGTGGTGCTCTTTCATGTCTGTTGACATTCTTGGTTGTATTTCCAATATGCAGACTACAGACAGACATAGAGGATCTCAAATGGGTAATGATTTAATATTGAATTTATGAAACAAGTTGAATAATGTCCAGCTTTTGCGAGCCTTGGTGAGCAAAAGCTGGACATTATTCAACGAGTTTCATAAATTTAATATTAAATTATTACCCATTTAAGATTCTTTTTATCACATAGTTTTTATTTCAGTGGAAATTATTTAGATAGAAAGAAGAACGAATAATTTCGTTCATTCTGACAGATGGTGCACCTTTCATTTGTTGTGCATAAAATATAGTCCCAAACAAAGCTGAACTGGTAAAAGTAGATTGTACTGTTTTACAAACTATAAATCAAAGAAAAAGCTTCCATCCAAATAAACATAACAATTTATAACGACAAAATCATTTTTCAAAACAGAATGATCAACGCGATGTGATGCTGCCACATTGTTTGATACGGTACACAGTACAGTAGGCCGACAGTAGAGTACACGTTTACCCTAAAATGTCACTTTCAGAACTAAACGTTACATTGTTGCGATTTTTATGTGAAATAGGATTACTGGATGCAAAAATTCCCACATTTACTGCAATGCATTTGTGACCGGATATTTGCAGTGTTTGATTTGGAACAATAGACTGTACAGAAGACGTCAACAAATTTTATTCATGTCAGATTTACATCCCATATATGCTACGTAAAGATGCTGTGGTTGGATAAAGTTCTGTCAGTTAGGAGACCCATTCATGTCCAGATTATTCTGTGAACAGAGGTGAGTTTATCTGCTTCTTTAAGTTAACATTTAAACCACGCTTGTATATACGGTGGATTCTATATCTATGTTACAGATATACGCCCCCCCCCCCCCGCCATCTCTTAGTTTTACTCCTTATTGTTGCTCTTGTCTTGTAGTTTTACACCATTTTTCTTATGATGATATTGTTAAACATGACATAACAAACCCCTGTGGGGGTAACATATCCATATTCAGACAGCCGAGATAATTTTTCCTCAATTTCCTTTCACGAGTCGAGTTAAAAAATGGCCGCCAAAAAATGTTCATTCAAAGCAAAACATTCCAGAAGGCGGGATTAAAAACGTTTTCCCACGATCCCAGCCAATCTGTAAAGAGGATCGTGCACAATAATTTCATGGGCTTATTTGGACCAATCAGAATCACATTAAGTGATATGTTCACACGTATAATATCAAAAATATGAAACTGCACACACTGTAGGCAAAGTGTACCGACTATGTGATAAATATAGTTATCATATATTTATATGAAACTCTCATTGATGAGAAGATATAAAAAATACTTTCAAACAGACTACCTGCTGGTTGCAGTGAGCTTTATCCAACATTTTAGGCCAATGAATGGTGGCTCCATTTAACTCCCTTTGCTTTGTACAACATGAATGATTTGAAACATATTAGTACTAATTTTGTGTCTCAGATACACTTGGAAGACATTATGATGCTATCTTCAAAACTGAAGAAATAATGCAATTTTCCTCGTGCAAAGAAAATCTCATCTAGAACAAATCGGGGCATGGGAATAAGGTTGAATACCAACACAATCTACCACATTCTGAAGATGCAAAAAACTGCTGCAGCCACAGGTACTTATATTTGCTAGTGAAGAAGGAAAACTACTGACTACACCCAGTCCTATTCTACAATTTTCTTTTAACTTACACAAGGTGATAAACTTGAGCATTTTGAAATCTGCCCCTTCACTCATTCTATGCTAATTAATTTATTCCATCAGCACCTTCATTCACTGGTTAAATATCACTGTATAAAAAAAGAGAAATTCCAAATTTGTTTCCCATGTACAATTTAAGGAGAGATGATGACAGGATTTTATCTCAAGGGAGACCTCCCCCTTTATCAAAGAAAAAAGAAGGGGTGGAAAAAATGATCAAAGGTCAATATTTTTTAAAACTTCAATATCTCTCTTTCTTCCTGCTCCACTTTGTAATAGCTCTTCTGAAATCAACATCTCTGACATATGTCACCTCTAGTTGTATAAGCATTAATCTGTTAATTCTGAGCTTACTCTGCTCCTTTTCTTTGTATCAATATTGTTCTGCACCTGTTTCTGAAGGGGCATATACATAACTAGCTTTGTCAGCTTTAATATGTTGGGAAACTGATCTTTGCGACTGTTATTTTCCAGAAATCACAGATATCATCTTTTGGATACATCTGCTCCAAAATAGGATTTTTCACCAACATAAACTTCCTTTGTTAAACTGGTAGTTTACTGACTACTATGCCAAATTTCTTATCTGTTCCATAATGCTGTATAAGGGTATTCAGTCCATCAATGCTTGCACAGACAGGGGAATTAAAATAAATATCTTTACTTCTTAATTGCATATTTTAACCCTTAATTTATTCAATTTATCTTAACCCTGATATAGATACATGTATATGGTTTTGTAGCATATGATCCACAGGTCGAATTGGATTAATTAAAACAATGAAAATTGCGTTATACTTTTAAATTGTCTGTATTTTAATTAGGCTCAGTATTCTGCCCTATGTACATTTAATTTCAAAATACCACTGAAAGGGTCATGCTATTTATTGTCCATCCATCATGTACATGACTCGTATTTAACACCATTTCTGGCTCAAAATCACTCAATGATGTCTCCATTAACACTTTCCCAGCTCCAATAATCTGATACACTTCATAATTTTAAAAATTATTGTCATAATCACTATCATCAGCAAATGTTTGCCGAACAAAATTGTAATGAACCAGTGCCCACTCCGGGAATCAGACATTATGGATTTTCTAGGTAGCCCATATTTTAAACACGTATTTGTAAAACTTTCTTCATGAATGTTTCATACTATGCCATAACTGCTATTATCACATAGTAGGCATGGTTTTCCTATAGTATGTGCAGTTTCATATTTTTGATATTACCACACGTTAAAATATCACTTTATGTGATTTTGATTGGTCCAAGTAAGCCCATGAAATTATTGTGCAGTATCCTCTTTACTGATTGGCTGGGATCGTGGGAAAATGTTTTTAACCCCACCTTCTGGAATGTTTTGCTTTGAATGAACATTTTTGGCCACCATTTTTAACTCGACTCGCGAAAGGAAATTAAGGAAAAATCATCTTGGCTGTCTTAATATGGATACGTTACCCCCACAAGGGTTTGTTATGTCATGTATAACAATATCATCATAAGAAAAATGGCATAAAACTACAAGACAAGAACAACAATAAGTAAAACTAAGGGTATTGCTTATTTGATAGCAGGTGGCGGGGTGGGGGAGGGGGCGGTATATCTGTGACATAGATATAGAATCCACCATATATACAAGCGTGGTTTAAATGTTAACTTATAGAAGTAATAAACTCACCTCTGTTCACAGAAGAATCTGGACAAAAATGGGTCTCCTAACTGACAGAACTTTATCCAACCACAGCATCTTTACGCAGTATATATGGGATGCAAATCAGACTCAAAAAGAAATTTGTTTATGCCTTCTGTACAGTCTATTGTTCCAGATCAAATACTGCAAATATCCGGTCACAAATGCATTGCAGTAAATGTGGGAATTTTTGCATCCAGGAATCCTATTTCACATGAAAATTGCAACAATGTAATATTTAGTTCTGAAAGTGACATTTTAGGGTAAACATGTACTCTAGGCCTACTGTGTACCATATCAAACAATGTGGCATCACATCGCATTGATCATTCTGTTTTGAAAAATGATTTTGTCATTATAAAATGTTCTGTTTATTTGGATGGAAGCTTTTTCTTTGATTTATTGTTTGTAAAAAAGTACAATCTACTTTACTAGTTCAATTTTGTTTGGGACTATACTTTATGCACAACAAATGAAAGGTGCACCGTCTGTCAGAATGAATGAAATTATTCGTTCTTCTATCTAATTAATTTCCTCTGAAATAAAAACTATGTGATAAAAAGAATCTTAAATGGGTAATAATTTAATATTAAATTTATGAAACTCGTTGAATAATGTCCAGCTTTTGCTCACCAAGGCTCACAAAAGCTGGACATTATTCAACTTGTTTCATAAATTCAATATTAAATCATTACCCATTTGAGATCCTCTATTTCCTGGGCAAGTTGTTCTAATCAAATTTAGTTTCACAACCATTCATGTCGTGCTTGAAGAACCCAGTTGTAGAACAGTTGCTACCCGAAAAACAGATGTCTTGACAAGAACGGTTAAATAAAAATGGTAAACTTCGCCGAGCACATTTTCATATGTGGGATTTTCGACGAATTTGTGGGAGTTCTCATGTTTCACTGTTCTCAAAGCTCACAAATTCCATACAAATTTTGCATGATTCGCACAATGGCACACCCTGACTGCATCTCCCCTTAAGTACTTGACATGCCTAATGACTTTCTCGCGAAGTCTCTCTGTTGATCTGCCAATACTTCCTGTTTTTCACACAAAGAATAAGTTACAGTGACTTCTGATTGGTGATTATTGTTTAACCTGGAGCAGAACAAGCAATAACCACAAAAGAGAATTCAATGTAACATATTTCAACATGCAAAACACCGTTAGCATAGCTTTCAAAATCAACCAAAGGAGTCAAGATACAATTCAAAGTAGAAACTTCGCATTAAAGTGGTTATTAGATGATAAGTAAAGTACTTTATAAATATGTGGAACACGTTTGGAATGTATAGTATATGCTGAACATACTTGGGTTAAGATAATCAGGATGAAAGGGAGGGGGCAGATTTTGAACCATATCACTTTCTGTTAACTTGTAGACGGCAAGTCGGTATTCTCAAATAACCTTATTTGTTTTTACTAATAAACACGAGTGCCTGTGACTGCAAATGCTGTTTCAGATGGACTATTATTTTACAGAATAACATGGCAACTAATAATAATTATTCATGACTGCTGAAAACCAAAATAACATGCATATGGTAAGTATCGTTTTGTATCGATTCTCCGTCTCTTGTATCGATATGTGTATCGTGTCAGCAAAAGTATCAATGCATCGATATATCGATGAATTGTTTCACCCCTAGTCAGCATGGTCCAGATTATGCATTGCTAAAATGGAGGTCAGCATGGTCCCAAGTATGCATTGCTATAATGGAGGCTGGCATGGTCCAGAGTATGCATTGCTATAATGGAGGTCAGCATAGTCCAGAGTATGCATTGCTATAATGGAGGTCAGCATAGTCCAGAGTATGCATTGCTATAATGGAGGTCAGCATGGTCCAAACTATTCACTGCTATAATGGAGGTGAGTATGGTCCAGAGTATGCACTACTATAATGGAGGTCAGCACAGTCCAGAGTATGCTTTACTATAACGGAGGTCAGCCTGGTCCAGATCATGCATTGCTATAATGGAGGTCAGCCTGGTGCAGATCATGCATTGCTATAATGGAGGTCAGCCTGGTCCAGATCATGCATTTTCTATAATGGAGTCAGCGTGGTCTAGAGTATGCACTACTATAATGGTCAGGAAAAATAATGAGAGAGAGACGAAGAGATAGAAGCATTTATTTCCAAATTTACTTTTGAAATGACAGTTTCTTATTCTCTAATTCCCTTGTATACTTTTTTTAATAAAATATTCATCATCAATCCATGGATGAAGTTTCAATTTAATTAACACTATGGGCATTAGGGTTTTATTGATAACTGATTTATATTTCATTATTAGACTATCAATAATGATATAATTAACTCACTCTCTAACTTCACCAGTCATCCTTTAATTAATGTCATTAATGATATAACTAACTCAATCTGTGATTTCACCAGTCATCCTTTAATTAATAGGTATTTAAAAAAGGAATATACAAACAAATGAATGAACAAAAAGTAGTAAGAACTGAGTAGTATAAGAATGACTGAATGATGAATAAATGAATGTACAAGGAAAGAGACATATAGAAAAAGTACATTATTTGTAAATGCACAAACAAGAATAAATAAAAAGATCAAGAAATTAACATATCAAATAAAAAAGTTACTCATTTTCATTCATAAAGAGACACTTCATTTGTCACGCAGATATTGGAACTATAGTCAGACCAGGACTTGATATACATTTACAGCTGTTACGAATTACAAGAATAATGGATGTTAATTTTGTATAATGGTTTAGTGTTTTCATTTGATAAGGAATAAAGCAATTATCTTCTTACAATATCACCCTGGGTGCACACAAAAACTTTGAACATAGCTGACAAGCCACTAATTAGAAACTTTGAGACAATAAAACATTTTTTATTTAATCTTCAACATCTGGTTTGACTTAACCTGCCACTTCTGCTGTTTATTTTATCCTTGTGTCTTTTTATACACATTGCGATTTTAAATAGTAAAAGGATGGACTTAGTGTGGATATGATCTAAACCAAATTTGCTTCTTTAAAGTAAACTGACAATAATTAACTACTTAAATGTATTCCAGGCAAGCTGAAAATCACTTAGAACAAAAAGTTAGGTTGGAATTAACGTTTTTTAAAAAAAGTAAATGGCAAGGGTGAAATGAGTGCAAGCACCCCGATTCAAAAGAATGTAAAATTGTATTTTTCTATTTAAAACTGATATCCTGAAAGTAATTGGACATTAAAAAAATTATCACAGGTTGGAATAATCAGTGATAAGATTAACAGTGATAATTGCTGAATGAATAGCAGCACCAATGATGTCATGCTAAGAATATAACTCTGCTCATCATTACTGAAACTCAGCTGCATTTCCCTCATGGGGTATTCAGTCACCATTTAAAATCATAACCAGTAATTTATTTTTAGTGAACTAAATGATCACCTGGAGATGCTTAATGAAATACTTTCAACAGTATTTCATTGCTTCCTAAAATCTGACATAACTTGACCCTTAATATTTATAAGTAAACGCTGCTACCTCTCAATTCCACTCCTTAAGGAATGACAAAAGAAAATGTCTTTCCCAATGAAATATCATACAGACTACAGAAATAGCATGCATGAATAAATGATACCAAGATATCATATAATTACTTCCATATGAAACCACTAGGTGGCTACACATATACTGGATGTCATTTAGTTTAAGCAAAATGTCAATTGAGTATATTCGTATTTGCAAAGAGGAGAGTAAGGGCAATAACAGTGTGATCAGGTAAGTTGTCTCTGAGAAACATATTTACCTTTTTATGTCAAATACATTACACATTCAAACTGACATTCAAAGAATACTATATAGGAAGAGGAAATACATGAGTATCCAAGCTCAGCCAATGTTACCCTTTGAAGGAAGTATGATTGGAGTCCATATGAGATGGGTGAAACTGCTTCCATAATGTAAAACAACACAACTGATGGTCAGGTAAACTGCTGTGACTACATAAAATATTGAGAAAAAGAGTGGCATTCCCTAACCAAGAAAAAATTTGGGGTGATTCCAGCAAAAGTTCGGAATCCAAGGCCCATGACAGGGTTGAGTTATTGTTGATCGGGCCTGGTGATTATCTGGGCAGCAGCCATTCATCCCATGAGATTCAGTTCTCATCTCTGCAGTGCAAGATCATTAAGAGCTTGAAAGGTCCACTGCACATGCCAGCCACAAGCATCAGTGACGTCTCAAACAAAAACATTGCATCTGAAAGTAAGGCTGCATAGATGACTTGAATTTCATGAGGAAAACTTATCATGGGGCATTGTCTGATTTTATGAAATGTCAGAGTATTCTGAGCGTATCAGCCACTAAAGTCATGATGTCATGGTTTGGTGAGCAGCATCTTGCTTCACTTGCTTTTAAACAGCGAAAGATTCATCGTCAGGACCCATGAATGCTTTCAGTGCAATTACTATAGCACTTGACACAATAGATCAGGTCCTGCATAGTTGCCTCTCTTAAAGGAACAAAGAAGGAGAGCAAATGAATAGTCACTTTTTGATTATCTGTTCACAGCAACATGATCTTAGCTACAAAGCCTAGTTGTGTCATTACAATGACCAAAGATCTAAAGATAGTTCAGGTCTAAAGAAAGGGCATGCAATTCATTCACTGAGCTAGGATGATTAAAGCACATGCCTTGTATGATAGTTGCTCCAGTTATATTCTAGACATGAGCTCCAAACAATCAGAATTGAGCCATGTCAAAACCCAAGAGAGTTCCATCTGAACAGCAGGAAAAGTAGCTGAGGCCAATTCGGATCAAATTGACCAGCGTGTTTGAGAGGTCCTTGTCAAGGCCAAGATCCCCTCTCCAACACTGTCTAAATGTGTCAGGATTCATGGAATGATAACCTCTGATCATAACATAAGAAAACTTGTTCTCCTTGAAGAGCCAGAGAAGTTTGCTAGCAGAAGAGTGTGGCTTGCAAGGCAAAAAAGTTGTTATCCTTCAAACTGAAGGTCTTTCTAGCTTGAACCATCCTTTTTCATGACTAAAGGGCTGAACTTCTTTCTGCACAAAGCTCTCACAACAACAGCCAGACATTAAGAAAGCATATTTTTAAGTGAATTATGTTCTCCTCTGAATATGTTTCCCAATCACATTACGTTAGGAACAGTAGCCTGCTACCTCATGATTCCAGCCATATTAAAAGATGAAAATTGTCTTAACCTTTCTATTTAAATAGACAAAGGGCAGTGACTTTTGCCAATGACCTCCCCTTGGTACTACCAGGTGTCGCTAGTTTTTAGCTTAGTAAGATACTAATGAGAATGCTCACATGGCAGGGTGGGTGGGAGGATTTGTAAGTAAGGTGATTAGGTGAGCATTCTCAGAGAAACATAATCTACTTAAAAATTTGCCTGCTCCTTCTAATACATTCCCCAATTACATTACATTAGGAGAACTAGTAATAGAAAGAGGGAATGTTCAGCATCCAACCTCTACTTTGGGTATCCTTCTGGGGAAGAATAGCGGGATTCTCCATGTGAATGATAACCCATTCTCCCAAGTACATAATCAATACTGCCCTGCTCCCCTTCATCTATGACTTTTACCTATGGTTACAGAGATGATGTTGAAATTTTCTTACCTACAAAATTTCAGCTAATAGGCTGTACTGATCAATTTAGTTGGGTCTGGTGCCATCTGTGCTGCTGCCACCAGCCAACCAGATCCAAGGTTTGCCTTTGCGATGCTAAATCTCTGAGATAGATACTCAAGAAGGTTGACTCTGCATGCCAGCCAACAGCTTCCACTATATCTTGGATTGAAACGTTACATTTGTATGCAAGGCTTGCAGAGATGGCTCGAATCTCATGAACTGTAATTTTCATGAGGTGACTCTGGTCTTGTGAGACCTCAGAATATATCAACCACATAATCCCCTTCAGCCAAGAAGCAAGGGCTTGAGGGGTAATATCCTGTTTCCCAGCTTTCACTGGCAGGAAGAGGCATTTGCTGTTACATGTAAATTTCAAATTATTTGGCAATGTCACTAGTTCTCCCTTGTTGCTAGGCAGTGAGTAATCGAAAGTCCGACATAGCCAGCAATGCTGGCTAGTGTGATCGGTGTGTGGTTGGCCCAGATGCTGGCGGTATATAAGACAGTCCAGCAATCACTGGTACTGGCCACTCTGAAGGTCTGGCTGAACAGACAGATTTTTCATTGAAATCTCTGGTATAGTAGTGATAAGATGTCAATGGCAAAGGTCTCCATCCTGGCAAGGCACATCTTATGTGATATCTGCAACTTTGAACTGTTTTAATTTTGTGCATTTAGTCAGCATTGTGTATCTGAAGAAAAAAAACCCAAAGAAAACAAAAATTAATCAACAAAGAATAACAACCAAAAAAGGTGCTAGCTTAGACCATACACATATATAAAGCAGTGACTGTTAAAACCACCCAAATAAAAACAGTATAAAAAATACCATGTACAACTACAATGTCAGAGAGAAAGTTTATCCAAGTCAAGACACATGCCATATTACTACTGAATAATACAAAATAAAGTTACCCAGTGCTTTCAAATGCTATACAAAATTAAGAGAGAGACAGATAGATGAAATTAAAGTTAAAATCCAATGGATGCATAAGGCAACTGCAATATGATGTTGAAAGTATAGCAGGGAAAGCTTAACCTGAAGAACATTCAGCATATGGGTAGCCAACCAGCAGTAGCACTGTATGGTATCTTTGAAGAGTTTCTTCCCACAGATGCTATTTTCATTCTGTATGATATACAGATGCTACATACAGATGGGAAAGACAAATATTTTACTTTCCATGAGGGCTGAATCTGAGAGGTGAGCTGAGCTGAATTCCTAATGTTCATGTAATTTGGTAATGTATTTGACAGAGAAATATGAACTGTTGATGCTTTAAACTGAGTAAAAAGGAATCAGGCAACCATCTTAATTCCTTGTCTTACGGGCCATAATGCATTAACGCAAGACAGTTATCAATGAAATGTTGAAGCTATATTATGAATTACAAGAAAACTCCCATTCACACAAAAATACTCCTCCTTGTTTGTAAATGTGCGGCCATATATGCATTTGGAAACACAAATGCTTATTATATGTCACTTAAAATATGATACAATGTTAGGGACATTTGTTACATGTGTAAAAATAAATGCATGTCTATGATGTGTGTACAAATATATGCATGTGTATGATATGTAACAGTGCATGCTTGTCTGATATGTGTACAAGTGTATGCCTATGATATGTATGTATAAGTGTATGCCTATGATCTATGTGTACAAGTGTATGTATGTCTATGATACATGTGTATGAGTGTGTGCATGTCTATGTGTACAGGTATATGCATATATGTGTGTGTGTGTGCATGTGTATGTTTATATGTATACATGTGTCAGTGATACATGTATGCATGTCTGTGATGCATGTGCATGTGTGTGCATGTCTATATGTGTACAAGTATATGCAAGTCTGTCATATATGTATGTATGTATAAGTATGTCTAAGTGTGCAAGTCTATGCTTGTCTATGTGTACAAGTAAATGTATGTCTATATCTGTACATGTGTGTGCAGGACTATATGTGTATAAATATACATGTCAATGATGCAAGTGTACAAGCATATGCACATCTATATGTGTACAAGTATATGCATGTAAATATGTGTAGAAGTATATGTATGTCTATGATACAAGTACAAATTTATGAATGTTTATGATAGATGTGTATCAGTTTATGATATGTGTATGAGTGTAAGCATGTCTATGATATACAAGTATGAATATATGCATTTCGATCTATACATTTATATCTCTTATAAGACAGCCACTGTAAATCAGTTGGTAGACCATCAGACTTGTTTTCCCAGGGTCACAGGTTCGATACCCACCCAAGCCATCCCAGATCAGCTGCCTTTATGTGTCCTTGGCCCTTTGTTCCCATTTCCTCAGCAAGATATGACCAATAACATGTTAAACATGCCATTAAAACCCAAAAAATAACAAAAGACAATCATCTCTTATAAAAGCTGCAACATTTACCAAAATGCCTAAATGTGTACATGAAATAGAATAATCAATACCATGCTATTAAATCTAACCAATTAAAAACTAAACCTTTCCCCTGATCTGCACTTTAGACTAACTGCTGACAGCTATTTATATGTAACCCATTGACAATATGCATACCATACCTATCTCATTATGCAAATGTTTTATATACCATACATCTTTTACCTCTTAAGTCTTATTATTACATTTTCTGACAATTTAGGTAAAACATCATGGTGATATTGTTTCATACTGCTACATATATGTACTGCTGAAAAAACTGATAATGCAACTGGACATAAAGATTAACAGATGCATGTTCATTTACATTTACTGATTTTCATAAATATTTAGTACAGTCCTACCCATTTATGTCGACATCGTCGGGCCCGAGGAAATATTGTCGACATAGGCGAATGTCGAGATAAGTGTTGGGGGGGGGGGTCTGAAAAAAGATACAAGTTAAATTCGTAAGTAAGAGGTGACCTGTCATCAGTGAGTATCATTTACACTTTGAGAAAACAAACAATGCAAATTTTGATTACATGAAGACAAAACTAGTGTGAAATACACTTGTATACTGACAAATTACATTTTGGTTACCTTTGTGTAATAAAATCCACAATAAAATACTGCATCGGTCACATCCTGATATGATAAACATTCACTACGATATTCAATGTCGGCATAAGCACATGGTTGCATAGTTGCTATTTACACACTTGAAGTACATGTACTTAAATTGGCCTAGATTTTGGTCAGTCTGTTCCCATCTTATTGAGGCTACCAAGGGGATGGGGCTATTCACAGAGAAATGAAAACCTGTCAAGTTGGTTTAAACAGTACATGTATTTAGTTACAGAAGTCATCGTGAAAAGTACATAAAAGCGAACAAGAGATATGCAGCTGATATGATTAATGAAGGCATAATATTGTATACATTGACACATGCTAATGAGGTATTAAAAAAAAATGATTATTACAATACAATATTGTAACAATGTCAGCTCAAGTGGTATACATTTAAAATTTTTCATAGACATCTTTGCGAGATGCCCCACCCTCAACTTCCTTAAAAGAAAGATATTTAGTTTCCAGAGACTGTAAATTTAATCTGTTTTACACTGCCATTGGTAGCCATCATAAATATAAATAAAGTTAAAAAGGAAACTTTCACAGCACAATAAACTTGTTTTAATCGCCGATCACTTTGGAAAAATGCAAGAATCGATCAGATTTCATTGCTTTTATTTAAGTCGCCGCGAGAGGCCAACATTATAGGACCAAACAAAAGCCTGTTTTTTTTAAATCTGACTGCGACATTAAAGCCTGGCGGCAAGATCAATTAATTGTTGAATAAAGTACAGGTCAGAACTGGCCACTTGCCCACACAAATAATTAGGCGGGAAAATTAAAGCCTGGCGGCAAGATCAACTAATTGTTGAACAAAGTATGGGTTGGAACTGGCAGCTTGTCGACATAAATGATTAGAAAACAAAGCATTTGTTCAAGCTGGGACCAAGGGCTTCTGTCAACATGTACGTTTATTTTTTATCTCGATGTCGACATAAGCATGACAAGTTTGGTAGTAATTGTAGACCAAGGGACCGGGACTTTGCTTTTTTGTCGAAATAGGCGGCTTGTCGACATAAGTGGGTAGGACTGTACATAAACTAAACAAAATCAATGACATAAGTAAACAATGCAGTTCTATATATGTGTATAGAGAGAGAGAGAGAGAGAGAGAGATATAAGAGCAAGAGAAAGAATGTTGAGAAAACAAGCCTTCCCCTCAAACTGTCTTTTGTCTCAGCAGACATTCTCTCTGCCAAAAAATACCACTACACATCAATATTAGCTGAAGTCTGAAGTCTCAGAAGGGACTAGTTTTCTCAAGTTCTGTTGTATACATGTACAAATAAACAGAAACAGGCATATTTATAAACTACAAAACAAATCAGAAAGAATACTTACTCAGAGGAAGTTTCTTTTAAAAATGTTTCTATCAATGTTAATCTCTTCTTGGAAAGTGGAAGAAGCTGTCTAACATACTAAAATTAAAAAAATATCACACAGTGTTTAAAAGATGGACTGACCTACTGAACAGAATGAAGAATGATTTGAAATGCTTAAGGTATCGTACTTCGACAGATCCCATCACTAAGGTCTGTAACTCTATAATACACAATCCACTTCTGGTACAATATAAGCTGAATGCAAAAACTTAGAAAGGATTGATGTTATTGTTAAATTAGCTCTCTTAGCCTCTCCTTAGGGAGTAGGCACCTTGAAGTTAACTCTCTAAGATCTTCTCTTGGGAACCTATTTCAAAATGTATTTTAGGACCTGAAAGCATACAAGGTTGTGATGGTTATTGTTAAATTAGCTCTGTTAGCCCCTCCACAGGAGCAGGTGCCCTGAAACCTACTCCAAAATGTATTTTAGAACCTGAAAGCATACAAGGTTGTTTTTTTATTAATGTCTATGCTTTTACATGTGCAGGCATGGATTAAAACACTGATACTGATGTCCACAGTAGTTCAGTACCTCTTTGCAGCTTTGCTGAGCCATGTTAAAAAAATGTTATCAGAAATATAACATCCATATCTTGCATATGCTTTGCTATTAAACACATTTACATACACACACACACACACACACACACACACACACACAGAGTAAACTTACTTCTAAAGAACTATAAGATCCTGTTGAGTATTCCCATGTAGGTACAACATACTGTAATACACTATCCACAATTGTCATAAATCTGCAATGAGAAATAATAGCAATGTTAGGATAAGCTACACAGTATATGGATACAATCTAACAGATTATTTTCTGAACATAATTATTCCAGAATGATTATATAAAGCTAACAGATAAATAATCAATGTTATGTTAATTACTTATATCAACCACTCTTGTACAAAAGGTGGTTTTGCTTTGGAGAAAGTCAGGACATCCAGAGAAAATCACTGGCTAATTAATGGGTGACCACCTACCAATGATAGGTGACCAATGCCCAACAATGGGTGACCACAGACCCTTGACAATAGAGATTGGATAAAACATTTTATATTCCAAAGGCTTTTTAAAACGTTCCTTTGTTAAAATATTTATTTGTTTACATCATTTAGTTTGTGTGGTCTGTCTGAGAATATTAGCTCAGTTATGTTTAAAGCACCTGATGTGCAGAGGACAGGTAAACATTGGTCATTCTTTAAATAACAAAGGTATATAATCTGATATCACATATCATTCATAATTGATCATTTCAAATTATAGGTTGCTAGTTCCAAGTAATTATGGCATGAAAGGAAATATTTTGTTTTGTTCTTTTCTGACCAAATAATTGAAAAAAAATATCCTTTAACTATCACTGTATACCATAATGTATGTTGAAAAACTTAGTTCAACTCAGAGGGACACACCTGATATTCTTCAGCAGCATTGGCATGTCATTGGAATGTATCAACAAATAATCTCAGATTAATAAAAAAAACAACAGATGACTACTGATAATTTTTCTATCCAAATGAACAAAGGACTAATTTACTAGTCAGTAACTTTATGAGACATTTTCACATAAAAGTGATATTTATGATTCACCAGCTTGTACATGTACATGAAAGTTAACACTTTCTGTGGATGTTAAATATTATATTTTTTTCATAACATGTATTTATAAAACATATATGCCAATTGAAAATAAATGCCATCTGAAAATTGAATTACCAGTATTTCAAATAAAATTTTCAGACAGTAATTGTACTAGTATAAATTCTTAACTATATATATGCCAAATATCAACATGTACATCAAAATATTAACTTGTACATGAGCCTGTGCATCAACATGGGCATGAACATAAATGTGCAATCTTCACAGATTGATCAATCTGAGGATAAAAAAATCAAGGTTACATCTTGAAACCTGAATGTTTGATTCTTGGTGGTTTTAACATAAAACTTTCATCCATCTTGTAATATGACACAAACATATAACCTTTGCCAGACTGTGAAAACACCACACAAATTGTACCTCATCAATTACTGACCATGTAACATACTGTTACTTACCATAAGTGATCACTAACTAGATTTTCTTACTCACAAGAATGGTTCACATATTCCAAAGAAAGGAAAAACCAGTTTGTCTTACATACGAAGATTGGTTCAAATACTCCAAAGAATACCTCAGAAAAAGGAAAAGCCAGTTTGTCTTATTCATGAAGACTGGTTTATATACTCCAAAGAAAGGAAAAACCAGATTGTCTTAATCACAAAGGTTGGTTTACATACCACCCAAAATAGGAAAAACCAGTTTGTCTCACTCATGAAGATTGGTTCACATATCCCAAAGAAAGGAAAAACCAGTTTGTCTTGCACATGAAGAATGGTTCATATACTCCAAAGAAAGGAACAACCAGATTGTCTTATAAAGATTGGTTCACATATTCAAAGAAAGTGAAAACCAGTTTGTCTTATTCATGAAGATTGGTTCACATACTCCAAAGAAGGGAAAGCATTTAGAAGTGACATACGTGTCATAAAATATTGAAAGAGCATAATTTTCTACTAGATTTAGTTAATGTATCAATTTAAGAAAGTTTGAAATGTTATGACCCAGATAAAGGTCTTGACATGTTTAACTCAAAATTCTTATGCATACTTGACATTCTCCACAAAAATAAAAAAGAATAAAAACAGACAGTTCTTTGATACAATAAAGAACTTCACACTGCTAGAAAGCTATGAGATCAATATCACAAACAATGGGACAAGGGAAATTACAGATTAGTGCAAAACAAAACAGTATCTCTTATCAGGAAATACTCCAAAGAACTCTTTAGAAACACATTAATGAATTACATCATAAAGAAAATCATGTTTTTCCAACTCAAATGAAAACTGGCAGTAAAATCATCTCTGACATCAAAGATATAGCTGAATATCTAAACAACAATCTCTTCAACTGTGCTCATGATATCAAAACAAAAATGACCCATTACCTGACTATACCAAATTATAAGATTATGTTGGCTACAAAAATGACCAACACTTGACTACACAAATTATAAGAATATGTGGCTCTGAACGTCAGAACCCTGAAAATGAACTAGAAACAATGGAAACAACCAATGAAGATGTATGGCATTCGAAAAAAACTTAATATTGAAAAAGGTGCTGGGGTATACATTACAGGCCCTAAATTGTTAAAACCATGTGCTAATATAATACACAAAGTCAATTACACACATTATAAACTTAAATCTAAAATGTAATGCAGTTATTTAAACCTTACAGAGGGCAAGAATAACACCATTACACAAGGGTAAATATAAAGGTTTTCTATAAAATTACTGACCAATTTCTGTCCTAGCCATCATTTCAAAAACAAATCGGTACTTTCTTACAAACAAAGTCAACAGAGTTTTATCACTGAATTGTCAATCTCACCAGGCTGCAGTGAAGAAAAGGTTGGACCACAAAACTGAACATGCACTCAAAATGCTGACCTGTGAAAGTTACTTAAACTGTCTCAATATCAAAGAAATTTGGCTTGTATGTAGAACATGTAAAAGTTTTCATAACTCACAACAGGAAAGACTCTTACTAGGATCTCTTATTGTTCCAACATTCTTTATTGAACCTAAGCACCAGCACATTAATAAGATATTTTTACCATGAATTATTTTGCTCAGAGAATAATTACCCAATTGCCACAACATGATAAATCAGATTTTGCTACTTTCTGAATCCAGTCCTTTCAAGAAAACACAATGAAACTGGTCTTTCCCATCTATATGCAGTACAGATTCAAAAAGCAGTATGTACACATTCTTCAGTTTAAGCCTCATTAACAAGCATCTAACCTCTACCTTGGTCATCCTTCAGAGAACACATTAGTACAGGTCCTCATGTGAAGGGTAAAACCACTTTCCAATGAGAGGCAGGACAACAGATGGATTAATATTAGCAAAATGTAGTAACTGTGATACCTTATAAAAAAGAGTAAATAGAAATTATGATATTTCCTTACTGAGAAAAATCTACAGCGAATCCAATGAAAGCAACTGTCATCTGACCCAACAGATTCAATTCCCCTATCTGTGAGGATAAACCATGAATATAAAAGCATGAGAAAGTTGACTGTAACAGTTAACAATGAAGATAAAAGTGAGAGAAAGCTGACTGTGTATCAGTCTTGATAATGATTTCAATTAAACAGTTTTGCATTGGAATGCAAGGCTTGCTAGTCTAGCAAGCACAGGGACTAAATAAACACCTTCAGATTACCCATGGATGGCAAATGGAATGAATTCTGTTGTAACATTATAACTGCTGATTAGAGCAGAACTGAAGAGAGTTGGGTCAACTGAAAGGGCATACAATTCACTCTGCATGAAAGGTGAAGCTAAGGATATTAGGAATCATGTCTTAATAGTAGCTTCAGTCATGTTCTAGCCCGAGGATCAAATTTTATAAGAAACCAGGAAAGATTCCATTTGAGGCACAACATGAATGATCAGGCCCAAGTTAGGCCAAGTCAGAGATCCTCCCATTCTGTGTGAAGGTGCCTTGCAGAAATCCATGCCTTTTTGGAGATCAATGCAAGTTAGACAGTCTGTTCAAGGCATCTGGATGGAAGGTGAACTAAATTGGGAGGAATCAAGAACTCAATACTAAGATGAATGAAATACTTGGAAAGGGAGAGGTCTGACTCCTCCCTGTTCACAATAAAGCCCATAGCAGTGAGGATGGAGAGTCAACAGGTCTTGAACAAGAACTGAATATATGAAATGTTTCTGAAAGATACTGTCCAGGTACACCACAACTGCTGTTGCGATGGATCTTAAGTGAGAGATGATGCAATCTACTGTCATGGAGATGAACTATGGACTGAGGTCATGTCTGGATGGGAGTGCCCAAAACCAATACAGTCTTAAGAACAAGATCTGAAGAAACATGCATAAAGATGGGTAAACTAGGATCATTAAAGTTAGCATTTGTCTAGTCAACTGGTTTGTTTGTTTTTTGGGGGGGGGGGGATTAATTCCATTTCTCTGCGCAAGATAGGCTATACGTGATGACCAGTATAAATAGTGTAGGAAGAACCTGAGAAAATCCCAGTAAGAACCACCAACCCACTGGAAGCTACAGGCAGCTCTTTCTCACATACCCACACTGGCCAACCCCGAGACTCCAGCCCACATGAGGTGAGATGGCAGTGATTGATAGAAGTGAGTACTTTAAACCACTCTGCCACCCGGGGCCCCTCAAACTGGTTTTCTTTGATTTTATCTTTGTTTGGCTTTGTATTTAATATTACAGCAACATCTGGAAGGTTACACTGTGTCAAAGCAAGTACAATGCCCAGAGACAATCATGGCAACTGATATGGGCTGATCTGTTTGTGGGAACTGAACTAACGTCATTCTGGTAACAAATCCAAGACTGTAACAATTTAGCATTTGTGGTTCCCTTGTCAAGTCAAGACAGCACATACTTCTCACTGGGGTCACTCTGTACTATACTTTTTTAGTATCATTCTCATGAAACTTCTCCCTTTACTACCCTCTCCATGCAAATCTTAACCAGGATATAATTTTAGTAAATACTGTAGTTTCTGGTTTTAGAGGATATTGTATTTCTTTGTGCACGGTTTTTGTTCTTTGTCTTTAGTCTGAAATTAGGTCAAAGTGATTTGGTTCTCCACATGAATAGCACACATCTACACGTATCAGCCCACCTTTGATAATTATGGTTATACTTTTGCTATTATGATGCCAATAAAAAAAGACTGGTATTTTTTATATTGCTCTTCATCTTATTTTTTTCCTCATTATAATTTCTTTCTTAGTATCTTCAACATTTACATGATACATTTACTACTTCTCCATATAACTGTATGATGGCTTCCATACTTCGTCTTTTGCCTGGAATTAGGTCAAGGCAATTTTTTCCTCCATTTACATAACATGTATTTACATGTATTGCCCCACCTTTGATTATTTTTGTTATAATTTTGCTATTTGACCAATAAAAAAACATACATGTAGCTTACACATTTTGACACGTTGATTATCTAATTTTGTAAAAGAAAATTACAGGTCTTTATTTTGTTGTTGTTGTTGTGGGGCTTAACGCCATTTTTCAGCACACGATAGGCTATACATGGCGGCCAGTATTAATGGTAGAGAAAGAAACCGGGAAATCCCCGGAAAGAACCACCGACCCACGAGAAGCTACTGGCAAGCTTTCTCACATATCCACATTCGCCAAATCCTAGACGCAAACCCATGCAGACAGAGGTGAGATGGCAGTGATCCGTAACGGACAGCGCTTTAGACCACTCTGCCACTCAGGGCCCCGTCTTTATTTTGAAGATTTCAATTGTCATTCAAACAAATAAAGTTCCAGATTTTTTCTCTCAGCATGTTTGTGTGTGTGTGTGATTTAGATTTTTAACATAGCTTTAACAATTTTTCAGTCATATCGCTACAATGTCTGCAGTATGGCAGTTTATAGTGATGTCTAGTACTAGGGCATCATGCCGTGACATGTAGCATGATGTCCCACGCAGTCACATTATCCTGACACCAGGCCTCTTAATGCTGAGTGACTAGCCAGGCAGCTGTTAGTACCATTTTTATAAGTCTTTGGGTCAGCATGTTTGTTACATGTTTGTTTGTTTTCAGAAGATGTTTCTTCCCCTACAAAATAGTAAGAGTAGCTTCAAACATTGAGAAACCGTTCTGTAACTGTACCATATATATATATATATATATATATATATATATATATATATATATATATATATATATCCATTACCTTTGTAAAACTGTAGATCTTCTATACAGTTCATCTGGTGAATAGGTCTCTAGTTTTGGGTAGCGTATCAAGTTATCTCCCTTGAAAAAATCTCTATCAAACCCATGGGCTCTCTCTTCTGTGGATGTAATTTTTATCCCACGAATTCGAGTATCTATACCGCCTGCTGTAAAGAATATATTAAAAGTATCTCATGGTAAATAATGCTTCCAAATGTATTGGATGCATTTACATGAAAGATAGTAAAACACTGAATATTTTCACCTTAAAGTGTATATACCAAATTTTTAACCAAGCCAAAATTGTATTTTTCAAACATTTGTGTCCCAAATACAATATTGCACCCCTGGTAATTGAGATGTTAAATTCTGAAACAGATTCCAAGACAAAAAACAAAGATTAGGGTTCTGAGAAAGTCTGCTTAGAAATGGAACTCTTGTAACACCTTTATAAATAAGCATGCCAATAAAGTTCCATATACTGATGTTAAGTTACACCTAAGATATCAAGATACAACATACAAGAACTTTATTTAATGTTGATAGTTTGGATAGCATAAAAACACCAGCTGTGGACAAGCAATTAACCAATGTGAAATAAAACAAATATTACCTATTTCCATCAACAGGCATACAGATAGTACATACTTCAATAGACAGGCACACATACAGGACATACTTCAATTGACAGGTACACAGAGAATACAAACTTCAACAGATAGGTACACAGATAGTACATATTTCAATAGACAGGCCCACAGATGGTATAGATTTCAATATATAGGTTCATAGATAGTACATATTTTAATAGAAAGGTACACAGATATTTACGATAAAACAATACAGATCAGAAACACTACAATGCCAACAGTAACACAAGTTTAAAGACAAAATATTGACCATGCTGATATCTATTTATTTTAAAGTGCATTTTCACATATGACACATCATAGAATAAATACATTTTAAAAATTTTGATAAAAAATTTGACAAGATTTGTATCAAAATGCATGTACAGTACAAATGACATATTTATTAATTAAGATATAAGGAAATTTAAAAAACATAAGTAATAAACAATTTAAACAAGCAGTAAATGAACAGTAAAAAAAATGACAACAAGCCAATGTCATTTCTGAAACAAATCTGAAATCATTAATGGATCACATCTTCTTCAAATTTTTCTCTCAAAAGTCGAAAAGCTATGGTCATCATGTGATTATAGAGCTGATAAGCCAATTTGCAATGCATGCCAATAAGCTTGGAACTGAGTGTGTGTGTGTGCATATGTATGTGCATGTGTGCGCACATGTGAGTGCATGTGTGTGTGTTTACACTTATGGGCCACTGTTTCTTGCATACCATAATCTCTTTTCAGGCAGCAACATTTCTGATATGTTGTAACCTCTATTTCATTAAATTTCATTTCATATAGAGATTAAATATATCCTTAAACTCATTAACTGCTGATATCCACATCACCATGAGGCACATTCCTAAGGTTATATAATAAAACAACCTGTCTAAATAAACATGACTTGAAGTGATTGATACTCTACTGGCTGAAAAGAATTTCCAAGAATCACTTCATTGGTTTAATTGCCGAGTATTGAAACTACTTCTGATATTCTTAACAAACTCCACGTATTTTCTTACATATCCAAGTTAACATGTTCACCAGACACCTGTAAGTAAAAAATTCTTTATCATGGCCTTTGACCATGAATAATAAATTTCACTGAAAAACAGTCTAAATTGGCATCATTTTGCACTTTGTGTGTATTCCACCTATGGAGCTGGTAAGTATTCCACAGTTTTATGAATTTTTATCTAAAACTGTAGAAAGATTTAGTACAAATTCAGTGTTTCCCTTCACCCTCATATGCGCTTCAGAGACCCCCAAATTTTTAATTTGAGACCCAGTTTTGATACCAAAGTTTGTTTTTTACTCAGCCTGACCCCAAGTTTTGACACCAAGGAGATTTTTGACTCTCAGTCTTGCACCTCTAGGTGATACAAAACAGTCTTGCACCTCTAGGTGATACAAAAGACAGGATTCCCCAACACTTTGTAAAAATGTGTGGAAAACATACAGTAATCCTAAAATTTGCATCTTTAAATTTCAAAAATTAAGTTCAAACCAGTACCAGAAACTACCAAGTGTGCCTTTAACAGACAAGTGCTGTGGTGACCATACTGGATGTAATACTGGCACCATTTTCATTTTTGTGAAAAGCCCATGTCAATATGGGCATTCATTCAATGATAACAATATTGTCAAGACAGCCACCATAACACCCATACTGGATGTCAGATCAACATTTTTATTTAGGACCAGCTACACAATATAACTCGTCATATGGTGAAAACATTTTGATTCGTCATATGGTGAAAACATTTGGTCTTCCTATTAGCAGTAGCAGCTGTAACAATATCTTCAAGATTACAGATTGGCACCATTTTCGTTTAGGACCAACTAGATATCATAAGCATTGCTTTGGTGAAACCATACGTCAATATGAAAATCCATCCAGAAGGGGTAGCAATTTTTGTTATGGCAGCCTAATTGGATGTATGATGGGTACCATTTTCATTTAGGACCAACTAGAGATCAAAAAAGTCTTAGAGTGAAAACCCCATGTTAATATGGCCATTTGTTCAGGAAAAGGAGAAATAATATTTTGTAGATAACAGCTACTATTTTTATTAAGGACCAATTAGACCTTGTGATGAATGTAGGTGTAGAGTTTCATTTCATTCTTCCAAGCAGCTTAGGAGAAGCAGTGATAACAAACGCAGATTAATGGACAGATGATTGATGACAGACAACATGCCATCCCATAAGCTCCTTGGTCTATGATCAGTAGGGTTAAATAATGATATTAATGTGCAAGAAGTTGTTGTGAGTACTGATTGATTCATTTAATATGATCAAAAAGCAAGTAAAAGAAACTGTTTGTACCCTGCATAAAAGCACAGGCTTTTTTATAACAAGAATGGTATATGCAACCTTAGGCTTTTCCAAATGATGCACCTGAAAATTTGAATTTCTTTTAGGGGGAATGAATAACTTTTGCATTTTTTACAGGTTTTATTCCAAGTTAACTCATATAATTTGATCAACTGTTTATAGGAAGCTTCCCACTAATCACTCGAGTTCTTATCTTTGGCATGACAAATAGCTTACCTTTTTGAGGAAATGTCTTTACTGTCAAGAACTTATTCTATTTTGAACTCTCTTAGCCTGTGTCAATAGAGATTTATCTACATCAGTCTGAGGAAATTTAAGTAATATCAGGTAGATATTGCAGCATATTTCCTTTCTGTTAACAAAAAATATCATAAGGATGGAAATATTCCTTGTCCTGCAGTCTTGTAATCCAAGGGTTGAAGTTTTGATACCAATCCAGGCCAAGAAGGATCCGAAGCCTCATTGAGTTCTTGGTATAGGTACTTAGCTTCCATTTCCTTAGTTTGATATAGCTACATAAAATGTTGAAAGTGACATTAAAAGCCATGCAATATTGACTTGCAGTCAGTTCCAGTTTAAAAGTGACATTAAACACCATGCAACATTGCCTTGTGGTCAGCACCAGTTTAAAAGTGATGTTAAAAACCATGCAACATTGCCCTGCAGTCAGTACCAGTTTAAAAGTGTCATTATAAACCATGCAACATTGCCCTGCAGTCAGTACCAGTTTTAAAACACTGTTAAAAACCACACAACATTGCCCTACAGTTTAAAATGTTAGGCATGTTTAGTCTCACTTTCTTGGCCATAAATTATATATTATACTATAAAGAAACAAATTTGATATTTGGGGGAGGGCAAAATATTGTTTAAATTGCAATTCTAGTAAAAGCAAATCCATGCAGACATACAGATGATCAAACCTTTGCATTCTTTAATGCGGATGGTAACAACAGGAAAGTGCTCTGTCATATTCTCCAATACCGTAATATCAGTTGTGTCATGGATTTCCCTGTAAGGAGAACAATATGGTTTGGAATAGTCTACATACCTGCTTATAAGATGAGACCAACTGCAAACTGCACAGACCCAGATCTGCCATCACATCATGCACTGGCAGATCTGGGTCTGTGCAGTTTGTTAGAAATAATCAGTACAACAAACAACACAGCCATTGATCCGCAGGCACATTACACTACAGCCAATCTGAATCTTTGTTGTTTGCAGTCTGACTCAACTAATAAATGAGTATATATGGTTGAATACTGAACCTTAAATCAATTTTATTTGCTAACTGCCACTTTATCAAGGCATGTAATATCTTTGAAGTACAACCTAGACAACGGAGATCAGTTTTAGAGATTGGTAATTCATACAAATAATTACTGATCCTCTGCTGTTAGACTGTTGCTGTTGTTGTTGTTGTTGTTGTTGTAGGGTTTAATGATATATTTCAGCACAAGATAGGCTATACATGGCTGCCAGTATAACTGGTGGAGGAAGAACCCTGGAAAACCCTGGGAAGAACCACCAACACACGAAAAGCTACTGGCAGGCTTTCTCACATACCCACGTTAGCCGAGTCTCAGACTCAAACCCATGCAGACAGAGGTGAGATGGCAGTGATCTGGAATGGTGAGCACTTTAGAACACTTGGCCACTTGGGGACCCTGCTGATAGACTGAGTCACAAACATATTATATTATTATAGATATTTTGCTGGTAGTTCGAGTCAGAAAAATGTCATAAATATAGATTATCTGCTAGCAGTTAGAGTAGGAAATGTGTTATATAATTACCATCTGCTGGTAGTTTGAATAAGAACATAACATATAACCACTGAAAATTTTTTACTCCTTGTCTGCGACAAAAACATGTCATAATTATTGACATTCTGCTGGTAGTATATCATATTCAGATTTTTTTTAAAGTTAGAAAGGGCTTTTAAACAATTCAATTCTTAAAACACAAATTCTATTTACATACTGAAGTATAAGTTTTGAAACATGAGTCTGTCTGTTTTCATCATCAAATGATAACTTGCGTAAATCAAGCAGTGATAGTTGCTAACTTGGGAAAAGGTTAATAGTCAATTAGCTATTAAAGCACATGCTTGCCAATGTGCAAGAGTTTGTTTGTTGGTGCAATTGATATCAACACCAGCTATCTGATGCATGCAATACATTTTGCATGCAGCTACAACACAATTTGGAACTACCTGGCTAGGGGGAGGGGGCATCTCAAAAGCCTTAAACTACTGTCACTTAATGTATATCTAAAACATCACAGAGCAAAGTCATTTTCACTTTCCTAAGAGAAGAAGGCAAAGTTTAAATTTTTTAGGCAAGTTTGTCACCCACTTCACCTGGTATTGTGACCCCTGCTACTCTATGAGCTAATAAGACATTTATCAAGGTTCATAAATTTGTACACCTAAAATCTACAAAGTTATATCAATTAAATTATCTATGTAAGAAAGTTGTAATGCATTTTTTTGCTCTGTCACTCAACACTTTCTTTACCCTCAATGAGTCTATATAAACAGTACCAACAGTTGAAAAAAAAAACCAAAAGATAATGTAAAAAAAAAATTAAAGTAAAAATATACCACAAAAATAGCAATCAAATAGAAATACTCACTGTGTGTACTAAAAAGTGAGATTAATCTAAAACAACAAAAATAATATTTTTGTCACCAACATATTTTAGGGCTGTTCCATTTCAACATACCGTATTTACTGCATGTTTTCGGTCGGCAAAAAATAATTACTTTTTTTGTTGTCCAAATACATATTAAATTCTTTAATTAGGTGTCCGAAAACAAACGGGAAGACAAATTTGTCTCCCCCCTCCCCCATCTGTAACGAAGTTACCATTAGCTCACATGACGATGTGCTGCCTTGAAGTAAAACAAGTATTTTGTCTAACACCATGGAAAGGATAATGAATGAAAAACAGGCATTACTTGCCTATTTTATCTATTTGATACATGTCCATTAAGGCAGCCATACATGTATTAGAGCCACGACTGTGTGCATATTTTCCAAAATAACCGCCATATTAGTAATCGTGCAATCCAGTTTAACCCTTTACTAATCAGTGATCAATAAAATCTACCTTACAAACACATGTAAGCTTTATGTCTGGGTAAGATAGATATTAATATAAACTAAATAAAAAAAATTTGGAATTATAATTCTGAAGATATTTATGACAGAAACATTTTAGTATCGAGAGTAGAAATACCGGTACATGTATGAGGGCTAATCTTAGAGCACCAAGGATGAGAGGCTCCATATGGGGTGAATGTTGTACGCACACCTAGGAAGGGTAAAAATTACAAGCAAGTTGCAATATACGAGTCGTTAATATGTTGGTATTTTTTTAAAACAAAGGTGATCTATTTGTTGTGGTTCTCTCTTCTTTTTGTTTCCCACCTAGCCGAGGGTAGCTTCAAAATGAGTAGAGCCTGCCGACTCGAAACAATCGACTGCTCAAAGATTGCTTTGATGCATGTTGGAGATTTCAGGGTGTCTAGGTGATAATTGTTCCTACGATAATTTGTGGGATTTCTTTGACAGGTGTGTTTGGAAATAAAGGGCAGCCTTCTGGATTTCGTTAAAAGAGCACACGATGTACCAAACATGTTGAACCCACAATCAATATTTATCGTCTACAAAGAGGTTTATTACCTGTAGAACAATAACTACATTTAAACCCGTGGTACATAATGCCTCAGGGATAAGGGGTTTGTTTTGTTGCACGATGCCAATGAATTTACTAATCCATACTGATTCTCTGATGTATTGTTTAATGATATAAAGCAGGGGTCATGGTTTCTAATCAAAGCCATAACTGTCACACCTGCGTGAAGTGGTTTCGTGTGTAACGATGTCTACACTGACAACCAATCCATGGAAGTTCATGACCACATTAAATAATTGGTGACAAAATGAAGCGAACTTTGTATCAGTTAAATTAATGGCAAACACACTGTGAATTTTACTTTAAAACAAAGCAGCAGATCTTCTTAGATTGTGTCCGAAAACATAAACTGTAGAAAAAATTATAGTGGAGCAACATCCGAAAAATTACAAGGCATTTAAATATTATATTTGCCCCCAAAAAACGGTGTCCGAAAACAAACAATGTCCGAAAACATACAGTAAATACGGTACATGGTACCCAGGGAAGGCAGTTTTTAAAAAAATATATATACATTGATTTGACAGAATTCATATTAAAATGTTAAGAAAATTCTAAATTGCATCTGTTGGTGAGTACCCACATTAAATGTGCCTTCCCTGGGTCCTTTGTATGTTTTACTGGAACAGCCCTTAAGGCAGCAGCATAAAGTGTTACTGTAACTCATGTTCAATATTATTCCATTCTATCCATCACAAATTTAGTTTCTGCTATGTAACATTTGATAGAAATTATGAACTAAAACCTAACTTTGTATGGAGCTTTATTGTATCAAGACCCATGTCAAATTGAATTTTCACCCAAAATCTGACTGAGTTATAGTCCTTGTATGACAGAGCAGTTTGCCCTTTCATAATCAATTCAATTTCTACTCATTTACTTTTGACAGCCTTCAAATTTAACATAGGGTTTCATATTGAAGAAACTTAAATCAAGTTTGATTTAATCTATTTGTCACATTTTTAGGGCAGTTCCATTTAAACATACATGGTACACAGGGAAGGCAGTTTTTTAAAATATATGCCAGGGTACTTAAATTTCATAGGGTTCTTATTAAAATGATAAGAAAATTCTAAAATGCATCTATGGGTGATTACCCCACATCAAACGTGCCTTCCCTGGGTCCCAGGTATGTTTCAATGGAACAGCCCTTACTAAATTGTGACATTTTTTAACTTAATTTCCCCTTGTACCACAAATTCTGTTTCTGATTAATAATATTTGAAACACTACATGGATTGATAGCACAAGTCTTTATATGAACAAAACTTAGATCAAGTTCGACTTTAATCTATTTATGACACTCGTTTGTAAAACAAATTCCAGCCAATAGTAACTTTTAAAAGCCCTCACAGATTGATACTGACCTTTGTTATATTGTTGAGATCTGGGAACAACTAAGTTTATCACTTAATTCTGTAAACATGTGATAGATTAACTGTTCTATTTGACTTAAAAAATATGACACTGCATCTGAGACATTTAAATACACCATAGCGGCTGGGGGATCTGTTGTTGTTGTTGTTATAGTGTTTAACGCCATTTTTCAGCACAAGATAGGCTATACATGGCAGCCAGTATTAATGGTGGAGGAAGAACCCTGGAAAACCCCGGGAAGAACCACCGACCCACGAGAAGCTACTGGCAGGCTTTCTCACATACCCCCATTAGACAAGCCTGGACTCGAACTCACGCAGACAGAGGTGAGATGGCAGTGATCCGTAACGAGCAGTGCTTTAGACCGCTCGGCCACTCGGGGCCCCCTGGGGGGTCTGTGTCTGCTAAGTACATTTCTAGTTCATTCATATATGTCTGGTATAGATGTCAATTCCTTCATAATAATTATCTTGACATGATAGTTCATACATTAGATATTAGATTCTTACCAGTCCACACTAATTGTGTTAAGAGTTTTCAGATTGTCTGCCTCCCCACCCTGAATTACAAGCCTGGATGGTAGGTAGTTGTCATCAGAACCTTCAACTGTTATCTGCAGCTTCCTTGAAAATTAAAACAAGAGTCAGTGAAGAGAGTGACACTCTACTGGGTGAAAAGAATTTTCAGGAATTCATGATAAGACCATTTCTTCCTTTTACTGATGAGCGTTGAAACTATTTCTGAATCAAATATTCTTCTGTGATAACAAGATTTTCAAATTAGTTGCTGTTGGGGACATATTCTTTCTCAGATTGGCACCATTTTCATTAGGAAAAAAAAAAAAGCGCCATTAGAAGTCTTTGGTGAAGACCCTATGTCATAATGATCATCCATTCAGAGGAAGTAGTGACAACATGATTGTCACAACAACCATCACTGCAGCGATACTACATGTATGACTGGCACCATTTTCATTTAGGACCAACAAGGTATCACAAAAAGTCTATTGGCCCATGTTGATATAGCCATCCACTGGGGAGCAGTGGTGGTTATATTGAGGGTCATTCATTTTCATTTAGGACCAAGCAGACATTGTAATAACCCTTCTGACAAAAACCAATATCAAAATGACTGTATATTCCTTGAAGAAGAGTAGCTAAGACAAGATTTTTATGATGCTCACATAGTGGATGTTAAATCAGCACCATTTTCACTTAAGATGAACAAAACATTATAAGAAGTGTTTTAATGAAAATAAGAAGTGTTTTAATGATGATATGACCATTTATTCAGGAGTAGTGATAAGATTTTCAAGCTGGCCACTGTGGCAGCCATATTAGACCCTGATAAGCACAATTTTCCTTTAGGAGCATGTATACATCATAAGAAAGCACATCAATATAACTTTCTGTTCAGGAGGAGTTGTGATAGGAAGATTTTCAAGATGGAGGCTGTAGTAGCCATATTGGACATCAGATCGGCACCATTTTTATTCAGGACCATTAAGACACCATAAAAAGTCTTTTCGTGAAAATCCCATTTGATATTACTATACATCTAAGAGTAGTGATAAGCTTTTGAAAAAGGCTGTTGTGATGGCCATATTGGACATCTGATAAGTACCATTTTCATTTAGGACTAACCAGACATCATAAATAGTCTTTTAGTTCAAATCACATGTTGATATGACCATTCATGTAGTACGAGGAGCAATAACATTTTCAAAATGGCTGCTGTGGTGGCCATATTTGACCCCAGATCAGCACTATTTCCTTTTTAGAACTAACTAGACATCATAACAAGTCTTTTAATGAAAATATCATACTGATATGATCATCCATTCACAGTAGCAATAACAAGATTTCAAAGATAGCTACTATGGTGGCCATACTGGACCTCAGATCTGCACCATTGTCATTTAGGACCAACTAGACATCAAGTCTTTTAGAGAAAACTGTATGCTGATAAGACTATCCATGCAGGAGTAGTAACAACAAGATTTACAAGATGGATGCCATGGCAGCCATATTGTACCTTGGATCTGCACCATTTTTATTTACAACCAACTACACATCATAAGCAAAACCCCATCCACTCTGAAAGATTAGTGATAACAAGACATTGGATTGCAAGCAGCATTTTGATCTAGGACCAACTAGACCATGGGATGAATGTGTGTGTTAAGTTTCATGGCAATCCTCCTAGTAGTTTTGGAAGGGTAGCGATAACAAATCTGTGCTAAGATGGATGGACACTGGACAACAAACCATCCATAAGCTCTTCTAATTTATCACAAGTAGAGCTAATAAAAAGATGCAACTAAGAAAACAACAACCAATATTAGATGATCTGTCAAAAAGATGCAGTCAACTGAGTAACTGTATTGAATAAATATACTTAGTGTGTTTTAATCAAGCATTTTTTAGAAACCAGTGTGGCTATCAAAACTAAACTGCTGCAATTACAAAAATAAGAAGGTTCTTCAGATGTGAATACAAGATCAAACTCAAAAACTTTTAATTTGCAACCTGATAAAAACTGATATGCTGTTTGGTTATGGTAAAAAAAATATTTTGAATAAAATTCAATAATATGTGAATTACTTTACAACAGCTCGGAAAATAGTGTCAACATTTAAAATCTATTTACATGAGTTGGTTAAAGTATGGTAATGCGTTATCTAAGCTAAATTTCCAGCCAGTATGTATCGACAATTTGATGACTTTCAAGAGAAAAGCACATACATGGACTATTACTATTTGTACAATATATTACAAAGAAACGAAGGTAAAGTGTCTATCTCTATTTCTTCATTCATCACATTATGTCATTTTTAAGAGCTACACTATCAAAATATTTCCAGAATCAATGCTCACCTTGATATTCTTGCTGGTAAAATGCAATATGATGAAACAGACTTCCAGGTTGACCATTATCCCAATGTGATTATTATCCCAACATGATACAGCAGATTACCAGATGCACTATTATCCCGATCTAATAAAGTAGATCACCTGGAATAATATTATCCCAATCTGATCATTATCCCGATCTAATAAAGTAGATCACCTGGAATAACATTATCCCGATCTAATAAAGTAGATCACCTGCAACAATATTATCCCAATCTGATCATTATCCCGATCTAATAAAGTAGATCACCTGGAACAATATTATCCCAATCTGATCATTATCCTGATCTAATAAAGTGGATCACCTGGAACAATATTATCCCAATCTGATCATTATCCTGATCTAATAAAGTGGATCGCCTGGAACAATATTATCCCAATCTGATCATTATCCCAATCTAATAAAGTAGATCGCCTGGAACAATATTATCCCAATCTGATCATTATTCCAATCTAATAAAGTAGATCACCTGGAATAATATTATCCCAATCTGATCATTATCTCGATCTAATAAAGTAGATCACCTGGAACAATATTATCCCAATCTGATCATTATCCTGATCTAATAAAGTAGATCACCTGGAACAATATTATCCCAATCTGATCATTATTCCAATCTAATAACGCAGATCGCCTGGAACAATATTATCCCAATCTGATCATTATCCCGATCTAATAAAGTAGATCACCTGGAACAATATTATCCCAATCTGATTGTTATCCAAACATGATACAGTAGATTACCAGATACAACATTATCCCCATTTGATATTTATCCCATTCTCCTGAATTAGATTATGGGGCCCAAAATTATCCCAATCTGATCATTATCCCAATCTCCTGAAGCAGATTATCAGGCACAACATTATCCCAATATGATAATGATCCTAACATGATACAAACAATAGATTACCAAGCACAACAGAATCCCAATCTGATCAGTATCCCAACATGATACAGCAGATTACCAGGTCCAACAGCATCCAAATCTCAAGCAGATTACCAGGTCCAACAGCATCCCAATCTGATCAGTATCCCAACATGATACACTAGATTACCAGGCACAACAGCATCCCAATCTGATCAGTATCCCAACATGATGCAGCAGATTACCAGGCACAACAGCATCCAATCTGATCTGTATCCCAACATGATACAGCAGAGAACCAGACACAACAGTATCACAATCTGACCAGTATCCCAACATGATACAGTAGATTACCAGGCACAACATTATCCCAATCTGATCTGTATCCCAACATGATACAGTAGATTACCAGGCACAACATTATCCCAATCTGATCATTATCACAATATTATGTAGTAGATTACCAGATACAACATCATCCCCAAGTAAATATGAATCAATAAAAACCCCTAGGTCAATAAATAAAGCATATTAAACAACTTAACTGTGTGTCAAATGAAAACTACTAGATCCCTTGGACCAATATTAACTCTAACAGGTACAAATGGCAGCATGTAAATATCAAAGAGATGGATGAAAAAAATATGAGAAGTATGAACATCAGATGGGAAAATAATAGTTCCCAATAATTCTAATGAAACTTTAAATATATTCAATACCAATACATACTTGATAATAGTTCCTTTCTTCATTCTAAGCTGGATCCAATGCTGCCCCTGACTACCATCACTTTCCCAGTAAGTATCTGGATCTCCATCTGTCAAAGAACTGGGACCAAACTCCTCCTGCATTAGAGAGAAGAGCACTTATAGGCAGCTAGCTATTTTATGCTTGATCAATATTAATTGTAACATTTAATATTTTTCTTTCTGAGAAATTTTTTCCTTATAAAAACTCAAGATTTAGTGAATTTCACTCTTTATGAAATTTTACTATAAATTTATTATTATTGTAAGATGGGTGTTTTAATAACAATATATTTATTACAAAGCATGTAATATCCGAGAAAGGGCAAAGCTTATTTAACTATTACTATTGTTTTAAGTTCAGGAATTATTATTATTAAAAGCTCAGGGATTATTATTGTTTAAAGCTCAGGGATTATTATTGTTTAAAGTTCAGGAATTATTATTATTAAAAGCTCAGGGATTATTAATGTTTAAAGGCTGAGGGATCATACTAGGGACAATTCAGATGCAACTGTCCATCACAGCCATGAAACTTCGTTTAACAGGTGAGGAATGTGAAGTCGACTTTGACTTGCCATAAACTGGTGCATATCCACACTCTTCCCCAATTAAACTCCTGTTAGTTTTTATTACAACTTATGTTTACAGTACACAATTTAAAATCTACTGTCTTGCTTATTTTGTAGCTTCTGGTGCCCTCAAATAATGACAGAATTATGATTTTACTGCAACACATAACAATGTGAAACTATAGGAACAGAGCTTTATCTAAGCCAAAACCTAACACTATTGTTAAAAAAGTTTGGAAACCATAGCTATGAAGAAATTAATGGATTTATCCAATATTTCATCTGAAAATATACTGGGACAAGATAATTTTCCTATGAAAAATATTAGTCACTTATTTACAGGAACAGTTTTAACTATTTTTCAGGTGACCTAATTTCTAATTCTATTTATGAATTTATTAAGTAGTTTTCAGTTTAAGCTGTAAAGTTTTTAATATTTTCATAAAGTCAGATGGGTATTTGTGCATTTTAATACAATTTAATCTGCACAGCCAATACAACACCAGCTGTTAAAAATATTTTGCCATTACAAAATTTGACCTTTCACATCTTCCTATTTTCCCATCAATGAACCCTATTTAGACCTGAGGAAGACCTCAGTGAGAAAACACTTCACCCAGTATGCTATCTACCATGTCCCAGAAAGATCTATATTTATAGCAAATCAGTTATCATGAAAAATAGTAAATGTAGTATTTTCTAAAGTCAATGGCCATGGAGTTTTATATCAACCCTTTATTTATAATTTAGACAGGCTGTTAGCATACCGTATAAGAAGATACATCCAAATGTCAAGAGACATGAACTTTATTCCATGCCTGTAATAATAATTTTGACAGGCTGTTATCATACCATATAAGACGATGCATCTAAAAGTCAAGAGACGTGGAATTTTATTCCATGCCTGTAATAATAATTTTGACAGGTTGTTAGCATACCATATAGGAAGATACATCTAAAAGTTAACTGACATGGAACTTTATTCCAAGTCTATATTGATAATTTAGACAAGTTGTTAGCATACCATATAGGAAGAGACATCTATTGACTCAACATAGTTCTTGATGGTTCCTAGCTGGTCATTCTCTGGGGAGATGTGATGTGACATCAGCCGGACAAGAGCCTCATCATGTTCCATTGTCCAGTTGACAGGAATATCACGCAGTTTCTTGATGGCATCCTCATCAGGAGGAACAATCTCCAGAGATTTGTTTGGAAAAGCCACTGAACATGTATGTTCTACAACTTCTTCCCAACTAAAATGAAGACACAAGACATATGAAAGTTCAAGTCCATGCCTCAAGAAAGACCACACAAATAGAATCTGAGGTTTTCCTAGGATTTGGCATGAAAAAAAATAAGGAATTTCCAACATGAAATAAAAATGAATTAAAGTTGTTTTTCTATATAAAATATATACATAATAAATACTGAACACAAATTGTTCATTTTTCCAATGCAAAAAAGAAAAACATACACCACAGAACTAACACAAGATGACAGACTCCTACTTCCTCTGCATGTCTGCCTCCAATCTCTTATGAACAAAGCATAAAAGGTCAAAAGGTGCATTTTATTGTTAATTCATAATGGTGATGCAATTAGGTAATGCATTCAATGAAGAAAAAGCTAAAACGGTAATTTAATACATGTGTCTAAGAAAAATATATTCACGTTTTGACATTTTAAAGATAAATTCTATTGACATTTTAAGCATTTCCCGACTATAAAGAACAGCATTTTATGCCACTCTGGAATTTTTTTATCCATATACTGTCAATAATAACATCTGTTTTCATTAAATCTTGACATATTAAGTACATAAAACACATCCATTACAATTTTCAGTCTTTCTAAATTAGTTAAAATTTTATTCCTGTAAACATTTTGATTTACAATATTTTTAGCAAAACATACTTATTGATCTTCTTGTTTGGCTCATAAAATGGTTTTTTAATGGAATCTGTAGGAACAACTGTTGGGGATTCATCTGTGGTGCTTTTCCCTCCATACAATAGGATCCATACATCTGAATCAAATTCCTCCAGATCACTGGTCTGGGTTGGCCTAAACTAAATAGTAATGATAAAATAAATTAAAACAGTCATCGGGGGTAATTCCGACATAATATATTATTGCTCTAACCTACTCCATCTTAAAAAGAAAAGTTATCATAATTCTTGATAAAATCATCGTAAAAAGATCAATACTTTATATATATATATATGCAATTTTATTGACCAAATAATACCTGTGCTCTTTTTAGCCTATTATCAGCAGAATATTGTACAAATTCATAATAAATTAAATGTTATCAAATCTGATCTATTCTTAATCTATTCTCAGCACTAGATATGTAGCATATTGGTGCTTTTTACACATAAAAATTGACCCAGAACACAGAACATTTTAATACATGTACGTTTAAATAATGCAAAAAAAATCTAACTTTAAACATTTATTTCATGCCAAAACAATGCTCCTGCCTTAAACAGAGTTCATTCTCTTTTATGGTGCAATCACTCCATATAAACTACAGGGACAAGTTCCGGATGTTTTGTTCCGATATGAAATGATAGTACTTGATCACTCTGAGAAGAATCGCTCAGATTAATGTAACCATAAAGACCATGAAGATGATGCTTTCTGATTCATTCTAAAAGGCATGATTAATGTCTTAATGACACATTGTTATCATAATTCATTTCTGCACTGTTCACAAAACACCCTATCAAATTCTTAAAACTGCATTTAGTTCCCAACCATTATGTAAAATACCCAAGATTTTACATTTTATCTACAGCTCTGTATATTATTTGCCTATACTGTCATCACACAGAACCCAACAATGATACATCACAACCTTTGTAAATACAAACTACATCTGATAACCATTCAACATGAATAATATAGTAGCACCTTTTTAATGACTGCATCTGATAACCATTCAACATGTATAATATGGTAGTGCCTTTTAATAACTATATCTGATAATCATTCAACATGTATAATAATGTAGTGTCTTTTTTTGCTGATCGCTTTCCCAGCTCAGGGTCCATGATATTTTTGTCTCATACTTAAGCATTTTCTTAAAATTTAGTCCCTGTCAATGAAGCTCTATACAGTATTCAATAATGGCCAAAGGTTTACAACTAACATATTATACAAGTGATAAGGAGGTAAGATCCATTACACATATGAAAAATGCATGAGTTTAACAGTGATAAATGTATATACAGGTCGACAACAAGCACTATGCAAAATTCTGATAATGGAAAACAGCAATATTTCTCTACAACACAAAACCCAATATTAAAAAAAACAGGGTTCATACTAATGGGAAATTCAGGCAAAGTAATTGCCTGTAAGATCACCCAAATATCTGGATAAGGACAAAGTCAACTTTGCCTTTTCTCAAGTCCACAATCCCCTCCCAACTTCTAGGTGACTAAAACCTTTTGCATACTGATTACAATATCAGTTGTGAGCTTTCTGTGTTCAATCAGCAACAAAAACCTCTTTAAACATACTGTCTTCAACTTCTTGTATCGATATTTGCACTAATTTAATGATTATGTATGTCCACAATTATATTTAAATCGATCAGATATCTGCCAAAACTTGACACACAATGCTCAATTAAGTGCACGACATTCCACACATTTGTAGCCCAATCACGAGAAAATATTACTCTGTAGCAGTCTTTAGGCTCATTGCAAGTTTTGTGAAGTAAATCTGAAATAATCCTAAAATTTCTAACAAAGTCCAAATGTACAGAGTGGTTCATTGAATTCCAATAGTGAATGTGCTGATGTACCAACAGCCTTGTATGAGCTTGATTTAACTATCACAATAATATAATCCATAATGTTTCTGAATGAATTTACATCAATTCCAAAATAGTGATTTTGTCTAAAATATCAATGAGCACTTTGTAATTCTAATAAATAATTTTTACATAACTGATTTCTATCATATTAATTCAGAACAGTAAAAAAATCCAGAGACTGAACTTAAAGGAGAAATGAATAATTTGAATAACAAACTTGTATAAAAACTTAAGCCACAATAAAATGACCAGGATGTTGGTCAAAAGTTTGCTTCGAAAACATTCTAAGTTTTTTAAACAAGGCTACACCTTGAACTCAATTATCAGTAAACATTTTTTTTTAAAATTGAAAAATCAAGAAGGCCATTTCTATTTATACCTTCAATGATGGACAAAGGTAAAGCACATAAGTAAATTAAGTATGCATAACACACAGATTGACAGTTAGACTAGACACCTGCACTGACAAACTTTCGCTGGTTATCTTACTGTCACACATCGATAAACATTGATTGGGATACTTTACTATCGTGCATTGATAAACTTTGGATATCTTACTGTCATACACTTATAAACTTTGATTGGATTTTGAACTGTCATGCACTGATGGACTTTGATTGGATATCTTACTGTCATGCACTTATAAATTTTGATTGGATATCTTACTATCATGCACTGATCAATTCTGGTTTGATATCTTACTGTCAAGCATTGATAAACTTTGATTGGATATCTTACTATCATACACTGATGAACTTTGATTAGATACCTTACTGTTTTGCATTGATAAACCTTGATAGTTTCATAAACTGACACAATACTTAAGAAACTAATTGAAAGTGATGTTACATGTCTAGGCTCGTACAAAAGTAACAAGAAAGAGTGAAGCCAACAAGCTTTGTAAAATTTAACAAATAATTTATTTCCCTAGAAAATCAAGATAAAAATGAGAAAAAAGACTTATGGTTTATGAATCAAATCCAAAAATTAATCCAAGAATTAAAAAATATAAGTCCTATCAACAAAAAGTTCTAAATGAATCACAGTTCAAATCCCGATGAAATTCCAAGATGGAAGGCAATGACATCTTCGATGACCTTCAAAGTGTTGCAGTGTCCACAGTTCCTTGTTGAATCACAAAGAATAATATTCCAGTTTTTGAATTCCGAATAATTTCAAAAAATGTCTTTGTCCAAGAATTCTGATGAGGAGCACTTATATGTATGTTTTCTAGAGAAATGAATTTACTAATTCCGAACAATAAAAAAAATTCAACTCAGATTGGTCACAACAAAACACCAATGAGCTTCAAAGGTTTAAAGCACAACTAGCTATTTCTTCTCAAAATTACGACTATACAGTAAATTAAGACACAAAACAGATTCCCGGATGGGGTCATGTGATCACCTTTCTACAGAACAACGTAGAAATATTACATACCTAAAATCATGTACTCTAGTATAGCCTTAACTAAAATCAATGATTCCCACCGTGGAAATGAATAATAATTATAAAAAAATTGTTTACTCCAAAACTGACACTGGTTCTGAATCTAGGTCAGCCAAAGATACAATGTCTGAAACTGCTGGCTGTTTATCAGGCCAAACAGAACTGAACTGAATTTCTAAAATAAAAAATCAGATCCAGTAGACAAAATTATCATTACAATAACATGTAATGGAATAAAATAAAAATATTAAAAAAATCTGTAACAAACAATTTAATTACATATACATAGCTGTGAGCTTAGACTTTCGTAGGTGAAACTTTGATCATACAGTTTGTAACCAGTAATCTTGCTAGAGGGTAGCCACAACTAAACAGGTCATGTATGCAGCACGCTCACAGAGGTATGTTAATTGCACAAAACAAATATCCCTAGTTAAATTGGGGGCATTTAATGTGTCAATTTGCAGCTCAATCAAAGGAGTTATCAGCTGTGAAAACAAAACTCTGCTGTCTTAAAAGCCATGGTAGATCACCCAGGTAATGTTACTTAAGAAATAGATGGATGTGGAGCATGCATGATGCAAATTCAGATCAATTTAAAATTTTAAAAGCAATAAACACAAAACAGTGTTAGCAGCACACAAAAGATGTACTGTGGAATCACGAGTTTTCAACAGTCACGTGTTTTTGATAGTCTCTCAATATCACAACATATTGTGAGATATAACATGACATAATAGGTCATCCACATTTGGTTAGATGAGACACATTGTGAAGCTTGTAAAAAGTTTCATGACAAATGAAGATAAGAATAGTAATCTTGCAAGATATATACTCCCACCATCATCCTTAATCCCTCCTTTTCCTAGTTTCACATTAAAACACATAATAAACATTCAATAATTATCATCAATCATTGTCAGTACAGATTCAGTTATGATCTCCAGGACGTGCAAGATGCATACACTGCCATTCTACAAGACAATATTTCAGTGCATGATGCATACTCTGCCATCCTACAGGACAATATTCCAGTGCATGATGCATACACTGCCATCCTATAGGACACTATTCCAGTGCATGATGCATACACTGCCATCCTATAGGACACTATTCCAGTGCATGATGCATACATTGCCATCCTATAGGACACTATTCCAGTGCATGATGCATACACTGCCATCCTATAGGACACTATTCCAGTGCATGATGCATACATTGCCATCCTATAGGACAATATTCCAGTGCACAATGCATACACTGCCATCCTATAGGACACTATTCCAGTGCATGATGCATACACTGCCATCCTATAGGACACTATTCCAGTGCATGATGCATACATTGCCATCCTAAAGGAGAATATTCCAGTGAATGATGCATACACTGCCATCCTAGAGGACAATATTCCAGTGCATGATACATACACTGCCATCCTAAAGGAGAATATTCCAGTGTATGATGCATACAATGCCATTTTAAAGGGCAATATTCCACTTTAAGATGCATACACTGCCATCCTACAGAATAATATTCCAGTGCATGATGCATAAACTGCTATCCTAAAGGAGAATATTCCAGTGAATGATGTATACACTGCCATCCTTGAGGACAATATTCCAGTGCATGATGGATACACTGCCATCCTAAAGGGGAATATTCCAGTGCATGATGCATTCACTGCCATCCTAAAGGGCAATATTCCAGTGCAACATGCATACAATGCCATCCTAAATGACAATATTCCACTGCAAGGTGCATACAACAGCATATAGGATTGCCTGCTTTTATGCACAGCATGACAACCCTCAGCAAAAATTAAATAATCCAGGTTAAAGTTATAATGGCATAATGCTGATAGCTGCAAGTTCACATTTCCATGTCTGGCAAAATGATTTTGCACATTCCAAATTCAATTTGTCTTTGCTGTCTTCACTTACTCTTTAATGTTTTGCCTGTTATTTGCCTTCTGTCATCATTAGTGTCATTTTCAAGTCCATTTCCCAAAAATGAAAACAGATTTTGCTGACTCATTTTACAAGTCAAAGTATTTTCTGCACTCTTTTAAAAAGTGTCTATTGATATAGTAGTACCCTTGTGTAAATCACACATATTGAGGTAAGTAATTATTATTATTGTTTGGGTACACAGATGATTTTATAATATTCTGTTAATTGGACACACTGGCTTCATGTCTGTTTACCTAAGTCTAGCCATTAGTTATTTCATAGATCAATCATGGCTGACCAAACATTTAAACAAGGGATTGGCAACCGGGACTGGGGGAAGAGAATCAGGCACAAAATGGGGATGTATTAAACTGAAAAAGGATTTGTCCTCTTAGAATGTAATGTGTATTTGATGCAGAAGCTTGGATCTCTGAGAGCCCTGATTATACAAGTACCACCTGTCTATTTATTAAGATGTAACAGTTGTGATGGTTGGCTATAGCTTATTTTTTTGTTTTCCAATCAGATTCATTAAAAGCAGTTCATTCTACTGCTCTTTATGTACAGAGAAGAAGATTCATTCATTCTCTTCTAACTGAAATATCTAACATTCTACTTCACAGACTTTAAGCCAGATGTCCTGGACTAGTCATTTTCAAAACTGGACAAGTACAATTTACCAAAGCACTAGTCCATGGAAAAGTGCTTGTTTCTATTATAAAACAAGTCAGGAAAGCACTAATTTTTTTTATATACAGTAGAACCTGTCTTGAAAGACCACCTCTTTTGCCAGCAAATTATGGTCTCACAAGACAGGTGGTCTCTCATAGCAGGTAACAATGCTATATAATCACTAAATTTGTTCATTGAGTGTGTGGTCTCTCAAGACAGGTGGTCTCACATAGCAGTGGTCTTTCAAGATTGGTTTTACTGTATATTTTATTTGGTCATTTATGTCCTCTGGGCATACGGAATGCTTCAATCTACCTCTTTTAATTTATTTATTCATATATTGTGATACTATGTTAAGTAATCATTCATAACTGTCACATCTGCATGATTTCTATTGCTGTTTGACTGCATACAGGGCTAAGGAACCAAATTTTCAGCTAATCAAAATACTTCAAAAACAAAACACTTCCAGAATGATTAATTAGCTGTGTTTTAAACAACCTTGTTACATTGTGTTTACCAGTATTCAACCAGATACTCATGACCTTCTTCTCTGATTCACTATCATAAAAGAAAGTTGGAAATTCCACTAAAAAACAAAAACGATCCATGTAGCCATGTCAGTTTTAAAAGTAATTTGAAGGCAGACTGCACTGCTAAAATAAGCCTATCTCTACAACCATCTGATTTCAAAATAACACACACTGATTTTAAACCTGGTATTAAAAAATATTTATTTATTAAGTCTTATTTATTAAGTACCAGGCATCATGGAATGTTGTCAATTACAAGCTCCATGTGATCAAACCAACCTTAGGCAAATGGCCTCCTCCCTAAAGAACCATCCATAGGGATGAGATAGTCATTGCAAGAATTAGAATTGGTCATACTTACATAACCCACTACTACATATAAATGAGTGAAGACCTACCCAAGTGTGTTTCTTGCAATGAACCATTCACCATGAAACACTTTATGACACACTGTTTCAATATCTAACCTACATGCAATCTTTACCACAATGTTCAACACATGAAGGAACTCTGATACAGTAAATGTGACTTTTATTTTAAACTTACTCAAGAAGATGAACATTTATTCTAAGATATAGCTTGTGTGCATTCCTATTTCCTTTGAGTATTTTTAACTACATTTGTACTGTTAATCACTGTAATTTACCTTTTATTATCTAATTACCCTTGATACACAACATTTACATCCCCTTCTAATCAGGAAACTTAATATATCTTCACCATATCATCTTCGTGTTTTTGGTACTTTTATCAGTCATTGGTAATAAACCTTATTGATACATGCTATTTTATCCTATAACCATTTTTGTTGGTGCGCCATAAATTCCACATCCTACCAATCAATTAATCAGTACATTAACCTTTGATTTCAATCAAATGAGTCAACGAAATTCACTTATCGACCTAAGCATCCATTTCCTTTTTAATTGATTGAATGACAGTAATAGGTCTTTAATTTTTTATTATAAAAAGGATCAATTTCAACTTGCAAGTTTGTATTTTAAATGGAAGCAAATTAATTATCTTTCTTCAAGAATACATACTGTTACAACTCTGTGGTCTTAAACTAAGTAACAGAAACAAGCAAAAACAAATTTTACCTAATTCAAGGAATAATTTATTTCCCTAGAACACAAAGTGAAATTTTTTTTTAAATTACAGTATTTGAATTAAATCCCAAATAGTCCTAAAAGTTCTATCACAAGTCCAAATCTATAAAGTTCCAACAAAATTCCCATGGCATTCCAAATATTCTGAATAAATTCCAATGTTGAATGTGTTGCTGAGCCTGTAGTCTTCAATGTGCTAATGTGTCAATGGCCTGGAGTGAGGCGATGTGCTAACTATCTTTTGATGTATCACGACAATATAATCCAAAATGTCTGTGACTGACTCTATTATAATTCCAAATTAAAGTTTTAGTCCAACAATATTATTAAGCATTTTTTAATTAAGTGAATAATAACTTGAACAAATAAATCAACAAAATTAAAAACTGAACAAAACAATAAGACTGATTCTGCTTTAGATGTTATGGGAAGGGTTAATGATCCTAAAGTAAACAAGAATATATGGCCCTCTCTTGACCTAAGCCAAAAGTACCATTTTCTGAAAATACTGTCAACGTAATACAAAATTTCCATTTAGGAAGTTTCTAAGGTCAGAGTAAATAGAAGTAACCACATGTTTACTAATAATAATGATCTGAATATTTAATCTACAATAATAGAGAAAAATTCACTATGTATTATGTTGTTTGCAATATAAATGTCACTAGTCAGGTACACCATTAACTTGATTTTGGAACAAAGGTGAAGTACAAAATACAGATGTACAAAACATATAATCATCAAAAAAAGCCAACAAAACAATACAAATTAAATATACTAACATTACCAATCACATTAACATTAGGTATATAAGTCTGCTACCTCATGAATCCAGCCTTACTAAAAGTCAAAATTCATCTTTTCTATCAATGTCATGTAAATAAATGGCAATAACTTATGCCTATTACCTATGGTACAAGTCACATGGGTCATGTAGACATTCAATACTGACTATTTCAGTAAGAGATGTCATTTTTTAGAATTTGATTCGACATACCTTTAAGTGACAAGTATTCACTTCATTTGGGTTTGTATACATCCATATTCCTTTGGAAGGTCATTATTTAGAAACCCTGAGAGGTGCATACAGCAAAATCAATGTTAAAGTACAAAGACATTTTTGGACGAAATGAACCTAAGGTGTGATCCAGTACAATCCAGACTGAATTTTGTGTGCTGTGATGTCACAATGAAAGCTATGCATATTGATAAACAAATTCGTACTACCCTTGACTGTGATGATTCTACTCAATACACTCTTATTTTGACCCAAGTTTAGTACATGGCCACCACTGTAAAAGTCCATAGCAATGGATAATTTTCATCTGGAAGTTTCTTCGTGACAGTTAAAGTGCAGAGCATTCAATAATCAGGATTTAATAGACTTTGTTAAAGAAAATTAGTGTTAAATTTTAAAAGAACAATTTATATTTAATTTAAAATGAGTAAATATGCATACATGACCCATATGACTTGTACTATACCCTTGTCAATAGATTTCATCAGCTTTTAAGCTAAGCAAACTACCAACAAGGATGGTGGCATATTTTTTTTTTTTTTCGTTCGTCCGTCGAGTTGACGAGGACCACTCTAGTCATCCGAGGGTTGTAGGGGCTGGTTCTGTTCTGTGTGTGCGCAGGTGGCTGATAAGGCCAATCCTTGCACGGAAGGTTCGTTTGCATAAAGGACAAGGGATGAGTGAGACATCTCCAGGAGGGTTGATGGCACGCGCTTTTCTGGCTTGCCTCTTCAGCTCCGCTGCTGCTGTCCTGCTAGATTCACACAACTTGGAGCCTTTGTGCACGGAGGAACGCCATGTGACTCGATCGCTAGCTGCTTGCTCCCAGAAATCAGGTTTTATGTTGAACGCTTTCAATGCAGCTTTCAGATTGTCTTTGAAGCATTTCTTCTGACCTCCGTGGGATCGCTGTCCTTGCTGTAGCTCACCATAGAAGAGTCTCTTAGGCAGCCAGTGGTCTGGCATGCGTACAACGTGTCCCACCCAGCGTAGCTGGGACTGCATCAGGATGGTGTGGATGCTGAGACTGCATCAGGATGGTGTGGATGCTGGGGAGATCAGCTTGGGTGAGTACCTCAGTGTCTGGAACCTTGTCCTGCCACTTGATGTTCTGGATTTTCCTGAGACTTGTTGTATGAAAGTGGTTCAGCTTCCTGGCGTGGCGTTGGTACACCATCCATGTTTCACATGCGTAAAGTAGTGTGGGGAGCACAACTGCCCTGTAGACCTTTAGTTTTGTCTGGATGCTGATGCCTCTTCTATTCCAGACGTTGGTATACAGTCTGCCGAAAGATGCGCAGGCTCTGGCAATGCGGAGGTTCACCTCGTCGTCAATAGTTATGCTCTGTGACAGTGTGCTGCCAAGGTAGGTGAAGTGGTTCACTACGTTGAGTTTTTGACCGTTGACGGTGATGTTGGGCTCAACATAGGGCCTTCCAGGGGCAAGCTGATGCAGGACTTCAGTCTTCTTGGTACTGATGGTGAGACCGAAGCTTGTGCAGGAGCTGGAGAACTTGTCAACGCTGCATTGCAGGTTGGCTTCTGAGCCAGCGTTGAGGGCGCAGTCATCAGCAAATAGGAAATTCCTGATGGTGTCTGTCATAACCTTGGTTTTCGCTTGAAGCCTCCTGGGGTTGAACAGTTTTCCATCTGTACGGTACCTGATGCCGACTCCAACATCTCCGTCTCTGAAAGCATTAGTCAGCATGGCAGAGACAAAATAGACTGAATAGTGTCGGTGCTAGAACACAACCCTGCTTGATGCCACTGGTTACTGGGAATGGCTCAGATGTCTGTCCATTGTCCTGGACTAGTGCCTGCATGCCATCATGGAAATGCTGCACCATGGATATAAATTTTCCCGGGCATCCGTATTTGGCCATTACCTTCCACAAGCCTTCTCTGCTGACAGTATCAAAGGCCTTTGTCAAGTCAACATAGATGGAGAAAAGGTCTGCGATTTGCTCCTGACATTTCTCTTGTAGCTGCCTCGCAGCAAACACCATGTCGATGGTCCCACGTTTTTTCCGGAATCCACACTGGCTTTCTGGTAGGAGTCCCTGGTCAAGGTGTGTAGTGAGGCAGTTCAGTAGGATTCTGGCGAGTATCTTTCCTGCGATTGAGAGCAAGGATATACCCCGGTGGTTGTCGCAGGCCTGGTGGTTCCCTTTGCGCTTATACAGGTGGATTATGGAAGCGTCTTTGAATTCCTGGGGGATCGTCTCTTGCTGCCACATCAGTAAAAACAGTTGGTGGAGCCTTTCTATCAGGGCTGTGCCCCCTTCCTTGTAGACTTCAGCTGGGATGGAGTCTGAACCAGGGGCTTTGCCACTGGAGAGCAGACGTATCGCTTTCTGTGTCTCGAGCAAGGTTGGAGGCTCATCCAGTGCTTCGTTGATGGGTAATTGGGGGAGACCACTGATGGCATCATCGTTGATGGATGAAGGGCGATTCAGGACGCTGTCAAAGTGTTCAGCCCAACGTTCAAGAATCTTCTCTTTGTCAGTAATTAGTGTGTTCCCGTCTGCGCTGAGAAGGGGGGATGATCCAGAGGATGTAGGTCCATACACTTCTTTCAGGGCGTTGTAGAAGTTCTTCATGTCATGGCTGTCTGCATAGCACTGGATCTCATCAGCTTTGTTGCTCAGCCATGTATCTCGCATCTGGCGGAGTTTCTGCTGTACAGTTCTGCGTATATTGTTGTACGCATCTTTCCTGGAGGTGGACTTGGGGTTGTTGAGGTAGGTTTGATGGAGGCGGTGTTTTTCATCCAGCAACTGCTTGACCTCGTCGCAGTTCTCATCAAACCAGTCTTGGTGCTTTCTGCTTGAGGGTCCTAGGATTTCCGAGGCTGTGCTGTACACCATCTCTCTGAATGCCGCCCAGTCGGTTTCCACATTCTGATTGTCCAGAGGAGTGGATTTCAGACGCTCTTCCAGGGCATCCACAAGAGACTGTTTGGTACTGGTGCATTTCAGCTTGGTGATGTTTAGCCGTTTAGGAGCCTTCTTTCCCTGTGGGCGTCTTTTGGGCTGAATGCGGATGTTAAGCTTGGTGATGATGAGGCGGTGGTCTGTCCAGCAGTCGGCGCCGCACAAGGACTTGGTCACACGCACATCCTGCCTGTCCCTCTTCCTGACAATGATGTAGTCGATGAGATGCCAGTGCTTAGAGCAAGGGTGCATCCATGACGTCCGGTTACGGGTAGGGAGGCGGAAGACTGTATTGGTGATCAGCAGTTCATGCTCGGCACAAGTCTGGAGCAAAAGGAGGCCGTTGCTGTTACAGTGACCCACTCCGTGCTTTCCTAGCACTCCATCCCAGGCAACGTTATCACAGCCTACTCTCGCATTGAAGTCGCCAAGAATGACGAGCTTATCTGCCATTGGAACGTCAGCAATGACGGAGTGAAGATCCTCATAGAATTTGGCCTTCACTTCATCCAGGTTTGTCATGGTTGGAGCGTAGCAACTGATGATGGTAAGGTGCTTTCTTCCAAACAAGAGGGGGAGTTTCATGGTCATGAGTCTGTCATTTACTCCCTTGGGAGGTCCAGCCAATTTGCCAATCAGTGCTGTCTTCACTGCAAAGCCAACACCAGCCTGACGGCGCTCTTCACTTCCTTGGCCGCTCCAAAAGAACGTGTACCCAGAGCCCCTTTCACAGAGTTCGCCTTCTCCTGCAAGCCGGGTCTCACTCAAGGCAGCAATGTCCACGTTGTATCTGGCGAGTTCCTTTCCTATTAGGGCAGTTCTCCTCTGGGGTCTTTCCGCGTCGTCTCTGTCCAGTAAGGTGCGCACATTCCATGCGCCAAGTGAGAGAGGAACAATCCTCATTTTCTTCTTTGTGTTTCGACCGCTGGAGTAGGGTCCCCACCAGCCGTGGTAAGCTGGCTAGGGAGGTTTAGAGCAGGCAATGTTTACGGCACCTTTTCTAGCCCCTTCCTCATGCCAAGGAGGTGAGCAGTGCATTCCTGAAGAGGGCTGCTCAGTTGCTCAGGGGGCTGCCGGACTCCACTGCTGCTCTGTGTCAGTGGTGAACGACCCTAATGGCCTGAGCCGCCTGTGTGCAGGTTTGCAGCTACGGCTGCCAGTGTACCCACACCTGACGCTTCCTCGCTTGCATTTTTGCCACAGGACTTTGGTGGGTGATGAAATGGGATGGGTGGATGACAAGTGTGACTTGCGCGGTGACTTTGTTTTAAGTGAGGAAGAGTTGCGCAGTTCGTCGACCTCACTCTCTCGCCCAAAGCCATCTGAGTCCAGCAGCATGACAAAGTCAAGACGGCCGGAGATTGAGTTGAGTGCAGTGGATGACCAGGACGTCCTATGTGTCTCGTCATGCTCTTAGCGCTCCACGGCGCTTTGCTGGGAATCGCCTTTCTGCCCGTTGACCAGCTGGTGGTTCCTCCGCACAGGCTGCCAAATCCAGTCTTCACATGCTAGGTAGACAAAGCCTAACTCACCGAGGGTTTAAGACCCGTCTGCTACCCTCAGCCTGGTTTAGCCGGCCAGTCGAGGCCGTTTTCCGGGATGCGGCCGCTGCACATGCTGCAGCTGCTTGGAGCCACAGGTGAGAGCTGAGTGCCAAGTGGGGACCAAAGGTGGGCGAGCTACCCCCGAGGAAGTACGACTGCTTCCCCCAACCAGAGGTGCTACCCCTCGCTGGACACCCCATACACCCCATAGTAGGCATAGTAGGGTGAGTGTGAGGGTCTTTAAGTAATGTGATCAGGTAAGTTTTCTTGGAGAAACATAATTTACATGAAAAACTTGCTTTCTCCACTGAATACATCCCCCAATCACATTAGCATTAGGTGAATAAGTAGTAGGAGGAGGGAATGCTCAGCATCCTATCTATACCTGGAGTATCCTTCTAGAGATGAAGATTGGATTCCCCATGTGAACAATAACCCACTCTCTCATGTGAACCATAACCACTATATCAGGTTAAAATTATTGCTGAAATCTTACAGTCAAAATTCACTGGCAAATCCAGCAAAACTAAGAGGCTGTGTTGGTTTAAATGAGATTGGTGGTCATCTGGGTAGTAATATGATCCATCAGATTCAGGTTTTGTCTCTGTGGAGCTAAATCCCCGAGATAAAAATTCTAGAAGGTTGATGCTACATGCCAGCAAATAACTTCTATGTCTCAGATCAAAACATTGCGTTTGAACACTAGGCGTGCACAGATCACTTGTGAGCTGAAATCATGAGGCAACTCTAACCCTTTGAGATGCCTGAGTACACCAAGGATAAAACCCATAAAAGCCACAAAGATCGGGCTTGGGAGGTAATATCCTGTTTTCGTACCTTCATGTGGAGTCATTTGCAGTTGCCACAACTTGTTTCGGTACATTTCATGCAGTGCTTAATGGAAGACAGGATGAGTTATGTGTCATGAGGATCACCAAACCATCTGATCGGAACTGAAGATAGCTCAGGTCAACTGAAACAGCATGTAAATGCTTACCTTGCATGCCAAAGCTAAAGCTATCAAAAAACAGGTTTTGTATGATAGCAGCTTCAGCGAGGTCTGGGCAAATGGCATGAATTTGTCTGAATTGAGTCATGTTAAGAACAGAGTCCATTTTGTAAACAGGGTTAGGGATTTTAGTCTATTCAAATCAAAACTGGTTCACTGATAGATTTTTATCATGATTGGTATCTCTTCTGCCATTATGCCTGAAAATGTCTTAGAAAACATGGAACAGAAGCCTTTGAGAGTAATTCATGCCCACCTTTTCCCTTTGCAGAACCAAAGAAAAAGCCCACTAATTGAGGGATCAATGTTACTGATTCAACACCAGTCCCCGAAGATATGCCACTTTCCATCATAAGCCTTCAAAGTGATGGGCCTTCTTGCTCTTGCGATTCTCTCCATAATCAAAGCTCTAAATTCTTTCTCTTGCAAGGCTGTCCTTACAAGAGTCAGGTATGAAGGATAAGACAGTCTGAGCTGGGGTGGAACACCTGGGACTGGTTGTCTGTGAAGATTACGTTTAGCCATAATCTTCCTGCCTAGGTTATTTACCTAACACTTGTCCCATCTGAAAGGGGCTATCAGAATTATCTTGACATTCTAACCCCTTATTTTCCACATTATTTTTGGTACCAACACCATAGGTGTTGGGTTGGCAATGCCTATAACCCCTCCAAAATGCTTGACAGTGCATCTGATGACCCAAACGTCAGGGTTCAGAACTGGTGAGACAAAGGAGAGCCATTTATGGTTCCACCCTATTGCAAAAGGATCAATCATCAGGCACCACCAAACTGCACAAATCCAATGAAAACCAGATGGATGATGGATAACCTGACCCTTTCTGGGAGAATGTTGGCCAAGATATCATCGTTGCCACAAAGTTTCTGACATAATTAAGACTTCTAACTGAGTTGATCCTTCTAAAACTGAAAGGTGTTCATGATAGCTTTCATTTCAGAGCTGATGTGAAGAGGCAGTTCCCAAGGACCCCATCTGACATTACTTTCTGGTTGGGGTTTCTTCAGAGGAATTCCTGTCACAAGCCAACAGTGGTTGCACCACTGACACAAGAATGATTGTACCTTGGGTGTGATATTCAGATCTGCCAGCTTGAGTGGACTGAAAATCAGTATGCCAAAAAGAAAAATTAAGGATTTTGAGAAAGAAAATCATGATCAGTGTTTGAGACCCTACATTTACAAAAACTTTACAAAGGAATCAACATTTCTAATGTCTTATGCTTTTTATTTAACATAAAAATGCATGCTATAGTCATGCAGTGAAAATCTTTCCTTTTTCCATCCTCATCTTTTATGCTGATATTTAATGTTAATTCAATTAACAAACTAAATATCAGCATAAAAGATGAAAATGGAAAAATGATTTTCACAATATGACTGTAATGTATTCCTCATAAAAATTCTGCATCACTTTTGCTCTCTTTGCACAACCATCATAAACTGATAGGTATTTTTAAAAATTGTGGCATTTTTATAAAGCAGGAATTTGGACCAAAATTTGGTAAATCAGGATTTCTGGATTACAAAATTCAGGATAAGTGGCAGGTCTGGATATGGACCTTTTGAGCCAAAATAAATTTGTTTCATATTACACAGTTTTTTAAATTAGGGTAGGAAAGTAGATTTTTAAAAACAATATATATATTTAATGTCATTTTTTTTTTTTGCGATTGTAAAAAATAAAAAATTTTAACATGGGGGAAAAAAGAACTCAGGCCAGCAATGAGAAACAAGGATGGTTGGCCGATCAGAAACACACATTTTTTGTGTGATCAAATGGACCTGAAAAAGAGCGCCATTGGGCCAGCAAAGTCTTTTGTAATAGACTCATAAAAAGGCAGTCCAGTGGGATTAAATCCTTTGCCACACTGAATTATCTGAGGAGTTGCAAGAACTCACAATGAAATCCTAGCCCTGCTGGAAATGGATCCTACGATTTCAACAATCTCTATGATGTGGTCACAAGAGAGAATACAGACAACTGAGACTGGTTATAAACTTCCTGCCCAGGGGGACAAAACAATGGATTATGTGAAGGTCAGATTTTTCCCCAATTCATGAGAAAACCAAGATTCAAAATAGATAGGAAATTGTTTGTGCCCTTGAGGAGAATAAAACTTACCATATGTTTTTGGAGAAGATAATAGATATGTTGCCACTGCCACAAAGGAAGCTGAATGGAACAGGGTGGTGACACATTCTATAAGTTGGTAAAAGTACCAGAAGGTGAAATTTAGACCCAAGAGAAGTACTCTAAATTGCTAAACTTTGTCATGGTCAGAAAACTGATAAAAACTTGTGTAATGCCAGGGGAATAGGGACATGCAAATAGGCATCTACAAGACTGAAACTGACGGCATACTCATCCCTTCAGATGGAGTCGCATCGATCTTGCTGTGACAACGTTGAATTTCAGTGGAAGAATGAATTTGTTGAGGTGACTCAAGTGTATGATTAGCCTCAACTTACTGTTCACCTTGTAGGTAAGAAACAGCTGTGAATAGAACCCTGGAGATTGTGGTTTTCATACAATCTCCATCAAGCATTTGTCTATGAGTGACTGTATTTCCTGCTGAAGAATATTCTTCTGATCCGATGGCACATCTGTTACAAAGGAAGAAAGAAAGAGCAATGGTTTGGATAAATGAAATCAAAGCCCCTCCAAAATGATTTGGATCACCCATTCATTTTGTGGAAATAGATCAATCCAATATGATTGGAATTGCTGCAGTCCGGTGCCCAATGGTAGACTGTCTGCATTCAATGGGTGTGTTATTTCAGCAATGAAAGACAGGACGCATGGAGGTGGAGAAACTTGATTTCTTAACTCCACTTTAAGGTTGCCTCCTCAACTGGTTAAGCCACTGTTGGCCGGTGTAACGTTGAGATCTGAGCAGCATACAGAACATAAATGATCCCTTTTGCTTGGCTTGACTTTTGTCCCTCTGTTGTGGCAGGGATTGCTAGTTTTTAAAACAAGGAAATGGTTGACCATTCTTGCGCTGGCTGCTTGTGAACTTCTTCAAATTTGCCCCCAGACAGTAATGACAAGCCAAATCAAGTCATTCTTAAAGCCACAGCATGATGCAGATTTAAGAATTAGGCATGCAAACATGAATCACATTATCAAGACAAGAGTGGCAGAGGAATCAAGACATTTGCCATTGAATGGTGAGCTGCTCTGTTAATGACAGGTGCAACTCAGGTGTGTTGCCTGGGTGATTTTTCCATAAATCAGAAAATTGTCAAGGAATCCAAATCCAAGATCAAAGACATGGTGACAATGTTCCAAACCCGCTTCGATATGTCAACAAGCGCATTTGTATCCACTTTTTAAAAAAAGTAGGGCAGACCTGTTAACCACCACAAAAATTTTATATAATGCCAAGAGTTCTGTATGGTAGGTGGTGGAATGTGTATTGTACCAACACGATAAAAATGTCACTGGTACTTGGCTCTCAGAAAAGAAAGCCTTAGCATTCTCCAGGTCACAGAAGCATCCATACAGCCTATCATTAATCTCCTTGATTTATGTTTACTGGGGAAGTAGCCAAAAGGATGGAGACTTCAATTGTCAATGCCAACCAATGCTTTGACTTTATAATCATGAGTGGTAGTAGGGGTGGAGGGCATTCCAAAGTTGGCAACACCTAGTATATCTCCCTGATGGCAACCTTAAAACTAAACTACGCCCTATCCATGGTCAGACCAGAGTAGGGCTGATGCTCGGAGTAACTTCAAACCAACTGTGTAAAGTCTCCTTTTCACGGTCAGCTTTCATTGCTAGATAAACCATTCCCTGTGGCAATGCTGATGCAATGTCATCATCTCTATATTATTCACAGTCAATACCAGAGAGTAAGCAGTGAAAATAGGGCAAGCAAGCTCTGCTGAACAATTTTGTTGTACTGTTATGTAGGACTGATTTGCCAGGAATATGTTCCGTACAGTTACCAGCTGTGCTGAAGGCAGTCTGATTGATGCCGATACCAATTATGACACAGGCATTATTGGACAGACAAATCTATGATGAAAATCCCCAACATAATATATTTGTTTAGCCTTGTGATGGATCTATCACTAAGAGTACCATAATTATAATTGTATGTAGCCATACAGTAGGCATGTTGGGATGGACAGATCTATTAAGATCTCAGTAATTTTAGAAGATGAAGCCATAGAAATGGCAAGATGCATGGATCTTCCAGTAAAATCCTAACTGAGATGGAAGGACTGGATGGATGGATAGCTCAACTGTTGAATGTTCATGGACATTCACAGAGAGTGATACAGTAGTACAGGATGGATCCACTGGATCCATTAAAAACCCAATGTGCCCATACTTACAGGCCCAAAGGCCATGCTTGTACATGCAAGGGCACTCACACTACCTGGGCTGCCTAAAAATGGGGGTACACTCCACCACTGTACCATTAACTATTTGTAGAATTATAAAAGGAGCATTATCCTCCTCTTTCTTTGCCTTTGTTCACTTTTACAAACCTGCGGACCATATATTCTTGGAACAAACTGTCGCACACATTGCATGGTACTGACAAAGAACATTTTGTATATGCAAGGCACGACTCACACGTGTCTTCCTTGGCTTTGAACTCATTGCCCTTATTGCTGTTCATTGAGAGGTTTCACTGAAACAATAACATAAAACAAAACACAACCAAAATATATAAATTAACAGTGCAGCATGTTAATAAGTTGCTAAAAACACCTTTCACTAATTTAGTAGGTGAGCAATTGGCAGTGTGTGTGAAACCATGAAAAACAACATGCATCAACAACAGTGTGTTGTACCACATGGTCTAAAATTGACCATGTCCGAGAAAGTGGAACATCTTACAAAATATTCACAAAATTCTAAAGTAATATATGTATTTACCACCTGTTTAGGAATGGTTTGGTGCTTTACTGCACACCAACAAGTAGGTTATTTAGTGCTAAGGCAAGTGGAGTAAAGTGCCTTACCCAAGGACACACCATGGTAGCTGATGCAGGTTGGTCTGATGGTACCTGCACTCTTTTGGTCACGAGTCTGGCATGCCAACCACTGAGCCACCATGGTTCCCTTTGAATTTAACACAGATCATGGCTCGTATGTTGTTTTACTGAAACAGAACTTAAAAACTGTTGAAATCAAGAGGTGGCAAGGGGAGGTAATGGAAAGAGTTATTGCCCTTAGTCTGTGACATGGACAGAAAGACAAACTTCATCTTTTACTAAGATTGGATCTGGGAGAATGCAGATTTATATCCCTAGTGTTAATGTAATTGGGTAGTGTATTCAAAAGAGAAGCAATTATGTTAATTAATGAGCGGTCTGTATTTGCATTTAAACTACACAATGTATATTATGCTCACTTTAGTAGTAGCTGTTGTCATACAGATTGATATTTTCTATTTGGATAAAATGAATTTACTAACTTATTTTTGTAGGAAGTCAGAAGGAAGATTTTGGTAAGGAAAGTAATGTGAAAGTGGAGGGATAAAACATCAGGTTGCAATTTAGACTAAAGGAACTATTTCTCCAAAGAGACGTGTGCCAGATTCTGTAGCAGCAAAAATGTTAAATGTAAGACAAAGGAACTTAGTTCATAACTACCCATGGCATGAATTATCTGGCTCTGAAGGAAAGATGCTTTGCATTTATTGCATACAATATCCCACATGTTAGAATTTGGACCAGTCCTCCTGCAGGACATTCCAAGTTTGGACAATGAGCTGCCAAAGTAGGCCAGGGGTGGGGGGTTGGGGACCTCCACCAACAGGGACACAGGTTTTTTTTTTCGAAACTTGCTGGGTGTAAAGTAAAAGTAGCAAGGTAAACCACCCAGCTCCCAGCTGATAATGAAAGCCCTGCTCTTGACAATGGAACTGAAATTCTGGATTTAATCAAGCAAGTCTCAAGAAAGTTTTGGACCTCATGCCTGTGTAGCACAGTAATGTATTACACTAACTAGCATGCACAGAAAATCTCTTAGTTAGAGTCACTAACACTACACAAAGACATGCAATTTTAAAATTAAACGAGAATGTGGTGAAAAAAATAAATAAAATGAGAGCTCTCTTAAAAACATCCTACATGGTAGCCCAATATAGAAAACCATCTTCTAATATGGAAATGCTGTGTGTGCTCCAGAAGAAGAATGGTGTTAATTTGGTGCAAATTATAAGAACATAGTGTAAAAGACTATTGTCACACTGTGTGAGAAAATTTGCAAACAAATGTTTATACATTTCTTCTGATAGAATTTGTAATTCAAAGTACTTTCGGTAATGTCAATATATGTTATATAATATGACTTTAGTCTGATTCTGAAACAAAGAAACTACCTTAGCCAATGCATTACGGTCAAATTTGCGGTTACTTCCTTTGAAGAACCTTGCCATGGTGGCGAGAAACTCTGTTTGTTTTGCAGTCAGCAGTGATGTCACCGGTTGGCTTAGGCTTAGAGACTGGAAACCTGACCTTATAACACATCAGTGATACTACCCCAGACAGTTTTCAAAGAGACCACTGGTATCCAATCAGAACTAAGACAGTCAAATTTTGGGGCGGGTTTCTCATGCAGCCAGACCTTATTCTGTTAAATTCATGGTGAACAAATGTTTGGACCTTAGCGAGAGCAGGTCATAGGGATATTGGAGACATTAGACTGCGCTCCAAGTGCTTAAGTTGTGCACTCGTTAAAAGGGTAGGAAGTGAGTTCTAGGAACTTCGGACAAGATATGGAACAAAGGCTTCTGAGGTACAATATCTTCGCCCGAATCTGTCTCCCTTTCCTAACTAGATGTCGTAAGATTTATACGTTATTATGTGCATTTAATTTAGTAGAATTTTAATCTTCTATGTATTGCTGAATTATCAACATGCCGTAATGTTGCGTATAGCAAATTAGAAATATTCAAGATTATTAGTTGTTAGCATAAAATGTATGTATGTAGTTGTTAGCATAAAATTTAAGTGGATGGTGTAATCTGTTATGATGTTGCATCAAGGTACAGAACTGAATTTAATAGTGAGTAGTGTTAGGACTTGTACTTGTTTGTATTTGAATATATATAGTGTGGATTATGCCGAGTTAGGTATTGTTGGCCTCATGCACGTATAATTAGGCATTTTTATATTTGTATGTGTCTTTTATAATTTGTAAGGTAGGAAATGTGTAGGAATGTTGCTGATGTTGATAGTTTACTATATCGAGAATTAGGGATATGCGTGTATGTATCATAAGTTGTGATGTTGTTATAGCCTTTATAACAAAACAAGCTGTACGGAATATTTAGATGCAAGCGTATGAGTTAACCTAATGATTTAATTGCCATTATGCTGATGAAAGGTATGTGAGAATGTGTTAATTCTCTTGTGTTTGAATAAGGAGGCAAAACTGTATGTCCCTTCTTATCCACAGGAAGCTTTCTAGGTGGGATAGGACACCACCCTAAGATTAGAGAGGAGACGAGGAGAGCAAGTGGAATTAGGCGGTTGTGCAAAGGCATAGGGCCAGGAGATGGAACATGGGTACTGGAAGTATTGACAAGGATGCCAGGAGACAGAAACAAGGGTACCAGAAGTACCGATAAGGAGAGCCAGGAGAAATGGAAACAAGGGTACCAGAAGTACTGACAAAGGAATACAGGCGGAAGTTACAGATGAGTAACATAGAAGGGACACGGGAAGGAAATGCTCTCACTTTAATTTTGCGTGATGAAATAATTGCCAATTTGGATAGGTCTTGTATTGATTGGGAGCAATTGCATTGAAAAATTGTCCTGTAATTGTTGAATACCAAGATATAGTTTATTAAATTGTTATACCTATCACCTTATTATTTTTATATTTTATACACCTAGACCATCGGATTTGCTGACTGGGGGCTCGGAGCAATTTAACCTTTTAATTGTCTGTCCTTCTCCAGGGTTAATGATAATTCCGTAGGGGGCACGTAACAACTATGTTATTTCAATGATCAAGTCTCGAGTCTTAATTCCAGTTAATTTCTTTCCTTTTTTGCTAATGCAAGTATTGATGCCATGGCATTGGAGCAAGAAACAGAGGTTTCAGAAACGCTTAATCACACATATTTGGATGCAACTTTTCAATCTGGGATGCACACAGTCACTTATGCAGGAGTCCTCCGTACGCATGCAATAGCTGGGTGGCAAATTCAAAAGTTTGCCTGTCCTGCTTTAGTCACTTGCTGAGTGGGGAAAAGTGTTGATCAATTTATCATTTTAGCTGTGCTAATATTTTTACAATGACAGATTTCAGTGGCTAAAAGGCCCCCAGATGTGCATGTTGTCATTACAAGAGTACATCAAAAGAACATGACGTAACTGCTATGTGGCAAGTTCAAAGACTTCGACTAGCTGCTGAGTGGTGGGAAAATGTGCCGATATTTACACTGACTCAGTTTAGAGGCAGAAAGACCCAGAGATGAACAGGTCATTATAAAAGTACATCAAATGAACAACTTAGCTTTCATTACTGTTCATTTTCTGAGTGTGGCTGAATAAGTAATACAGGTGACCTCAAAATCAAGACATGTCGGGACTTAACCAACAGGATGTTTGCATATTTGGATAAGTATTTGGGGTTAAATGGCAAACTGACAAAGATTGTAATGAAATTTAAAAGAGTTTCTAGAACTGATAGTTCAGAAAGAACCATAGCCAAGTGTAAGAAGTGACTGATGAATGCCTGGCTTAGTGTTTGAAATAAGACCCTTCGTTGGACAAATTCAGTCTTGCACTGAGTTCCTTCAGAAATTGGACAAACACAAGCTGTATGTCAGTGGTGTAAAGAATTTGGAAAATAAATTCAGTGGCAATCACTGGTTCTTTTCATCTGGACATTTAGCCACTTCAGGTATACACAATATGATACGGGGGTGGGGGTGGGGGGGTGACTGCAATGTTTGCTGGTGGGATTCCTATTTTTACCAGAACAGGAGTCCTTGACTCCTAGGTTTTTAATCCTAGTGAGGCCTCTCAGAAATAGTATATACAAGATACCTAGACAGTAGAAAAATTTTAAAAGATTACGCCTGTTGAACAAAAAATATATTGTACATGATTTCTTTTCTTTATTTCCATAGATTAAAATGCATATATTTCATTGAATTTCGGCAAGAGATTGAAATTTTGGGACAATAGTTGATGGGACAACTGAATTTTCTCAAACCACATATCCTAGACAAGTGGTTTGAAAAAAAAAAAACAACATTTCTATTAGTTAAGATGTATACATGTTACATTTTGCAGTTTTCACTAAACTTTACATTGAATTCTATTATATTTTCTATTATATTGCTAAAATGGCATTTCTGAAATTTTTATACCATACTTTACATGAGAGTCAAAAACACGTGGTCATACACAAAGTCTATATGGTAAGCACATGCCATATCTGTTTATTGAAACGAAATATGTAATTTATTGACATTTCTGTACATTATTAAGATAACAAGGTCATTGTGTACAAAGTTTTAATTGATTAGAAGTGGAGTTATTGTCTGATGCAGAAAAAAAGTTTCTTGCATCATTGAAAACCAATAACACCATGCCAATATTGTGAACTGTCCTTACTTCATGCCTGTCTTTGATTCACGCACCATGTTTCTCACAACCTCATGTTCTTGTTTAAATCTTGATGCAATCAACTGGGTCTCATCAATGGTGAGAGTAAGTGTTAAGAAATATTGGACAACCTGAGATTTAAATATGCACTACAAAGAAAGCAAAATGAAAAAGTCTAATTTTAACCAATGTTATATCAGCATCAAGTCTATGGCCTTGGAGCAAGCGTTAGCTTGGCAATGGCAATGTAAAAACTTGGTTACTATCACATGCACTTGTTATATCATGTTAGAAAAGAATCTATTGAAACACTGCACAAAATTAAATTTTTATTAGATTATTTTAATATAAGGAAAATAAAATCATTGTTGTAAAAAGCCAAAATAATCTTTAAAAAAATTCACAATTAAATGTGATAATCTTATCAAAGCAGCTTTAAATTTTCTTTTACAAAATGCATATTTTTTTACTTCTATGTTTCTGTCATCATTACTTATATGTGTTTATTATAGTCAATATGTGCTTGAAAGCAATGAAATATATTACAATTGCAAATATTAATAATACTAAAAGTGATCAATTTATACACCTTGGGCTAACTGTAACATTTCAATCTTACATCACAGGGCCTTCATTTCAGCAGCACAAACCATGGTTAAACTTTTGGAAATAGATGAATTTTTAATTAAATATTGTTGAACATGTTCTATAAGGATTTTAAAAGTTTCTCTTGATATGCAAGCAATAAAATTGATATTTTGGGCACAAACCATGGCAAGTCAAGGATACAAAAGTTAAACAATTTATTTTGTGAAATTACTTTCAAAGTGTTATTCATAATGTTGGTATATGAACTAAACCCTTATTTCCAACTGAACCAACACAGACATGATTGCATCTATTTTTAGAAGGAGGGTTTTTTCGTAATGTAATCACTCACATTATTTAGCTTCATTACAACAGTCCAGTGATAGGATTGCAAATTCATGGTTTCTTTATTTGTTTTCATACTTGCATTAATTTTAGGCATTGATTAAATATTATCTGCTTTGCAGTTTTTTCCACATTTTCACAAATACAAGTCAAATCAGAAAACAACTTTGACCTTGCAATGCTTCTTGCGAATTCCACAACATAGCATTGTCGCATACGTTTCTGACTTATATAATTGCATTTTAAAGTTAAATCTTAAATAATATAACACCTAGGCTTTGCTTTCTATGCGTTGTATATTTTTTGAATATATTTGCCTAATGATTTACAAAAAAAGACAATCTAATAAACTGGTACTTCCCAGACATAATGATGTCTGCCATTATTTCCCCGTTACTGGTACACTTTGAGTTTCAAACTAATTTTTAAACGAAATAGTTTCCAAGAGGCAGTTAAGCTATCCAGATCACAAATTCTATTCTTAAAACACAAATTGCTATTTACATACTATTGTTAAAGTTTTGAAACACAAGTTTGTATGTTTTTATCATCAAAGGATAACATGCATAAATTGGGTAGTAATAGGGGCCTAGTTGCTAACTTACTCGGGAAATGGTTAATGGTCAATCAGCTATCAAAACACATGCCTGTGAATGTGCAAGAGTTTGTCAGCATAATTTGTATCAAAACTAGGCCTAGCTACTGATGGCTTGATGAATACCTTTCACTACAACACTAAAACTAACCTGGTTAAGGCACAGGAGTCTGCAGTGTTATCAATAAAGCACGACAACATTTCTGACAACATGAAATCACCTTAACGGTATTATAAATTAACACAAGGAATGCAAGCGTGACCACAACCCTCCGCTCGATTCGACTTTTCTCGCGCGTCTTTTATCGCTTCAGAATAGCAAGACGACTGAAAAACTACACATATCCATTCAAAAAACAGTAACGTACCAACGCATCACTCTCGGACGACCATCGCATGAATCCAATCCAGCGAATTAACCTTTATTTTCACCATTATGGTCACAAACCCTGTTAAACAGAACTCATTACAGGAAGTAGCCCATTTCTACTAGTTTCTACCCTGCAGTAAATATGCGTTAGGGTCTAATAATCGTTCCAAACACAGCGCAGAATCTGTTCTCTTTTAATGCTAGGGAAATTTAATACTGTGGACTCCGTCAATTGAATTTGCTCAGAATAATGAATGCATAATGAAAATGTTATTTACAGTATTATATTACTACTATTTTCAAAAGTTGTAAAAAAAATGCTGTCACTCTGCGCATACATGAATGCATACATACAGTTGCTAACAGCATTCAGACTGTCCTCGCATTGTATACACATTAATCCTGATAATTTTAGTATTTTGTGTTACCTGCCTCATCTGTCTGTCTGTCTCTCTCATCATCATCATCGGTAAACCATACAAGAATCATTTTGTTCTCTCTCGCATCGTCATTAATTGTAACGTATCGTATTACGTATTGATTTTCTACGTCACAACTATTCTCTCTCTCTCTCTCTCTCTCACACACACACACACATCATCAGCATCATCATCAATGGTTAATCAGTGGAATAAAGCAACAGTTTTTCTCCTTTCCTATTGTTCATTTCTCTCTCTCTCTCTCTCTCTCTCTCTCTCTCATCATCATCATCATAATAAATAGTACATCTCTCATACAAGTATAATATTTTCTTCTTCACTATCATTTTCTGTTATGAAAAAAACTCAGTACAACAGATGATCTTACCAGGTGACAACATCTAGAAAGTTTATCAAACACATTTTTCAATCTTCCGGGTCCAGCATCCGTCTAGGCTTTAATAGTTGAAATGTGATGACGTCATCAACTGTTATTTGTACTATCCGAACTTTAACTACATATATCTGTTCTGGAAATTTATACAAAAATTATTAAATGATACAATCTGAAATAGAAAACAAGTTAAACATTTTAGCTTGTAAAATTAGTTTCATGACGTTATTTAGCCCGTGGTAGAAATGGGCTACTTCCTGTAATGAGTTCTGTTTGACAGGGTTTGTGACCGTAATGGTGAAAATAAAGGTTAATTCGCTGGATTGGATTCATGCGATGGTCGTCCGAGAGTGATGCGTTGGTACGTTACTGTTTTTTTGAATGGATATGTGTAGTTTTTCAGTCTTCTTGCGATTCTGAAGCGATAAAAGACGCGCGAGAAAAGTCGAATCGAGCGAAGGGTTGTGGTCACACTTGCATTCCTTGTGTTAATTTATAATACCGTTAAAGTGATTTCATGTTGTCAAAAATTTCGTCGTGCTTTATTGATAAAACTGCAGACTCCTGTGGTCTGACGCTTTCATTTTCACGTACCTTTTTAATTTTGAGCCATTTACCAGATGAATTGCAGTGCTCTTCCCCACTTGCATATATTCTCGAGTTTGATGTACATACAAGATCGCGAATTTTCTTGCTATTTTTCTTTGTTTCCCCATAGACTTTTATAACAGTTTTGCCTGTGCAAGAATATTCCACCTCAGATGGGACATAACACAGGCTTACAGGAAACTTCTTCTGCTCCCTGAAGCATTGTATGCACTCTTGCAAGCATCGAATTCTTGCAAGCCGACGTCTAGAAGCTGGTATGCTCATTATTTATATATTACTTATGTTATTCTGTGGCAGAAAAAGTCACGAATTTTGAATATAAATGCTGAAAAACACCTCCTCGCATTTTTTCCGGAAGTATTATGACTAGCTTGTAAAGTTAGTTTTAAGACAGATTCGTATTTGGGTTGAACCTAATTTTCTTACGGAACTATAACTATCTCAAATCTATGTTGAGGTGCTATGCCAGAGATTTAAACAGGTTCTATATGATAGTTATTTATATATGCATTTTTTATTACTATTATTTAGCGAGTGAGTGATTGGATGAGGCGTCCTTACATGAGTATGTGCTTTTATAATAAATCAGTAAGTTGTCCGCAGCTCGGTCCCACTAAACACTTGGCAAAAGACATGTAAGAACAGGGCTAAGATGGGCATTGAAACAGCTGGGCAAAGGCACGCAAAGACGGGCAAAGACAGTGTAAAGACGGTGCAGAGACATTTAACATTTACCGTACTGGAAAATATTTACTGCTAATTCAAAATTGTAAAAACAAAATATAAATCAGAATTAGAAAGGTTTGCTTTCTCTATGGTGTTGTTCATTCTTGATTTTAAAATATCTTTTTGCACTAAACACTGTAATGACTTTCGTTGAATATGTTAAATAGTCAATAATGCATTTTGCAAAAGCAATGGAATCTCCTTGTAATTTCTTCCATCATACTTTATCTCATTTAATACTGACGTGTGTGTGTGTGTGTGTGTGTGTGTGTGTGTGTGTAGCAGCAGGGAGGGTGAACAGACCAATTTGCTGGAGACCTTATTACAAAAATAAAGGTTCTATCGATGACATTTTCTCTAATTGGTCTCCAGTATTATGGTACCCTCCGAGTATATCAGCACCGGGTCACTCAATTTTTGTCGTCCACGCTCTGCTGCTATAAACTAACCAAAGATTTTATCCAGACCTACACGATATCTAGATCTTGGATCATGTAAATTTATCGTTATAAATCCGAACGGAATAGATTGTGCTTTTGAAAAGAAGTTTTTAAATTTAATCATGTCCATGTCCCCTGAACACCAAGTATAGTAAATATTCTGCAGGGTATAATTATCTACTCCATTAAACACAACCAAAATATTACAGTTATCTCTAATTACCTTAGGTATCTGTGTGTATCGTTGTGTAACATAAATCACATCAGTATTTTTATGTCTACCTCGAGAAAATATTCTAGCTTATCCAGCATAACATCATCGTACACCACTAAATTATTAATAAGTCCATCTAGATCATCTATGGATGGTGCCTCATCGATATCGGTAATAAAATCAATAACATCATTATCCAATATCTTTGCATTTTCATTAAAATCTTTAAGTACCCCATAACACCGCTGATCATCTACAGATGGTGCTACCAAATATAACCTATCCCACTTGAGCCATCGCATTATTATATTAAGCAATAATTGCGTTTTACCAGATCCAGATGGACCTATTATTATCATTCTGATAGAATTCGGACGCGCTGGATGGTGCTTTACTGGTTTTTTTTCCGTGTTGCTGAAAAATCAATTATATATCTATATCATTAATAACATGAGTCTATGTTGTGTTCGATGCAGAGCATTTACACCTACTGCCGAATTAACAACAATAACAACAAAAAATAAAAGACGTGCAATTACAGGTAAATGTGTAAAATGTGGCACAAAAAAATATAAATTTATTTCATCAAAGACAGGTGGAGATATAGCCGCTTCATTAGGGAAATTACCAGGAACCCCATGGGCTAAATACCCCGGTGAGAAACACCTTCCTGGATATAATTATTGTGGTCCTGGAACCCGACTTGATATCCGACTTGATGATCAAGATCAACCTAGACCAGGAGAGCATCCAGTAAATAAAATTGATCAAGCGTGTCATGTTCATGATGTTGCGTATGAAAGTAAGGATTTACAACAACGACATCTCGCAGATGTGAAATTGATTCATGCGTTAAATTCTATACCTAATAAATCTCTCAGAGAAAAACTCGCTAGTTTTCTAGTAAAAACTGCTATGAAAAGTAAAATAATGCTAGGGGCTGGTAATTAATTATATAACTAATATAATGGAATCTGTTTATTATTCCCCGAGAGGATATTGGAGAGGCAAAGCAGCTATTACTAAACTTTCCGAAGCAGCAAAAAAAGTCTCACGTAATATCGCTGCAGCGTGGTTAGCACGACAGGCAATATGGCAGATTTATCTACCACCACCTAAAAAAATTCAATATGCACATTTTGATGTCAGCGTCCCTAATGAAGTTCATCAAGCAGATATTTTATTTTTACCGCACGATACTATTAAAACACGTGGACGAAAATCACGCACGTACAAATACGCATTGACTGCCGTTGACGTTGCAAGTAGATATAAAGAAGCGGAACCATTATCAACAAAGACAGCATCTGAAGTTGCATCTGCGTTCGAGCGAATTTATCAGCGAGGACCTTTGCGATGGCCACAATTATTACAGGTTGATCCTGGTAAAGAATTTCTTGGTACAGTATCATCATTGATGAAGCGACATAACGTTAAAATCAGACGAGGGCATACTGAAATTCATCGTGATCAGGCAATCGTTGAACGATTTAATAGAACACTTGCTGAGCGGTTATTTGGATATCAATACGCGAGGGAAATATCTACCGACTTTAAGCCCGGTGAGCGATCTCGTTAATGGGTTGCAAGGTTACCAAGTGTAATATCTGCACTAAATAAATGAAATTACTCGTGCAACTTCCATGAAACCTTCTAATGCGATTACAAAAAAATATATAACCCGTAGCGATAAACAACAACCTCGACAGGTATTAGGTAATGTAACTGTAAGATATTTATATGAGCCTGGGGAACTTGAGGGTGGTAAAAAAAGAGCAACCGATCCTGTCTGGAGCGTTACTACACATACAATTTCTGACATAGTTAGATCCACTGGAAGACCTGCAATCTACAGACTAGATTCTACAGCTCCTCAGCGTGGATTTGTACGTGAACAATTACAAGTAATTCCTGCGGATACACAATTACCACCACATACAATTACATAACCAGAACCTCTACGTCGATTGCATTCAAGACATGTCAGCATCACATTATCACGTGTGTGACCTAGATCGCTATTAATTCTATCTACGGTAAATTGTCTTGGATTATTATTCGAATACTGCCATAGCATCTTACAGTTACAGCTTGCACAATCATTATTCTGTAGTTGTTTTAGCGTTATAATAAATTCAGTATCAACATCAAAGTCACGCTTATTTTTTTGTCACATTGTTTATAACCCGCTAATTTTTTCTTTATTGCAGCAGTGTCGTTAGTGATTTCCTCAGTTATCACGTAATCTATAATAACCCTATATAGTTGAGATATTCCTCTGACTCGAGAAACTGCAAGATAGACTAAATTCGACCATTCAATCCGATCATCTACAATCCAGATATTTGTATCAGAAATAGTTAATCCTTGAGATGAGTGAATCGTTATAGCGTATCCTAACGTCCATGGAGATTTATCCATATTCAATGCGCATTCAACAACATCAATAGCAACCAAAACAATATCATTCAAGACGATATTCTGTACCCCACCCCCAGGAATTTCCACTTCGATATTTTGCCGTCGAGTGTCCGCTGGGCGATAACACAAAGGTACAGGTAGATCTGAAAACTTTTCTTTGTGTAACGTAAATAATTTTTTTTGTAGTTCATCACGAACTATCTTTCTACTTGCGACTATCAAATCAGCGGGTCTCCATAAACTCAGAAAATCACTCATCGTAGTTTCTGGAATTACTCCTCGCATTATTTTACATTGTATTTTATCTGGCTGCAGTCTGATTATTCTTTTAAATTCTTTCAGCGGTTCATCAATGGCTCTACGGTCATCATTTATTTCTTCATAATAATCTACATTATTCTTCAGCCATTCATGTGGAGATTGTCCAATAAAAGGTGGTGGTTGACCATGATCGCCACACATTATCACAGCAGTATTCTTTAATAACAACCATTCAAGAAATACTTTTAATACTTCTAACGACATCGTGCATATCTCGTCCCATATAATATACTTAGGTATATATTTTTCACCCATTCGTTCAGGAGTCCATGTGTCTCCGCACCATCTAAAGAAACTATGGTATGTACATGATTTTACTCCTCGCTCTTTTATTTCCCTGGCTAATTTATGTGTAGGTGTCAAAACAATTATATCTGAACTATTATTCATAAATAAGTTAATCGCACGAGTTGTTTTACCTGAACCACCGCATCCGTTAAGATAAACAGTCTTATGTCTAGCTACAGGGTCGTATACAGATGGTGCAGATGACTTTGATGCTTGATTATTATTGTTGTAATATTTCTCCATAATTTCAACGTCTGCAGATTCAGAATAGCTAAGTATATTCTCTTGTTTTATTCTCCATGTCCCCCATTCACCATTACCAAGCAGCGGTTTTAATAAATCCTTATATTTTTTATGTATATAAAATGAATCCGTAGCAACTCTGACAGCATCATTAGGAAATCTATTTATCATCGACAATAGATTTATTGAAACATAAGCCAACATCGAAGATCTTAAATGAGTGAACTGCGGTGAATCGCCATCAATATAGTTCACAATCGTACCTAGTTTGGTCCCGTCTGATAAATAAGCATTACATCGGTTTACAAACGTATTTTTTTCCGTTGTATCAGCGATTATAAAATCTAGTTCAGCATCGTCCATAATCAATCTTGTACAGTGTCGTTTATAATCGTATGAACTACCTTGAGTAAACTTGCCGATTATCTTTCTACCAAGATCTTTTGCAAGTTTTTCATCGTCCCTGCATTTACAGTCATCTTCGTCAAGATCAGGGAATTCTTTCCTGGCATCATCGGCAGGTTCCGGTAACCAAACTTGCTTCTGTGGACGATACGATATAATCGATTCAGTTACTCTTAACGATATTAAAATTCCAGCATCAAGCATATACCTTAACAGCACTATCGGTACCCAGTACTTCTCTGAAAAATGTCTTCCAAACCAAATATAGTTGATAGGATGAAGATTTTGTGCAAACTCGAATGATTCTACACACGCAAATCCTGTTAAATCAAAATCTGGTAGGGATCCGTTTATCGAAACCTTGGTCATCTCGTGTGATGGATGTCCAAATCTCTTAAAGTATCTAGAACATTCCCCATATCCAAGAAAACTTCCAGGATAACACGCTGCCATATCAACAGAGATAACGTCACTATGGTTGTATTTGGTATTCCATAATCCACCGTGTCCATATTCTATACAACTTTTCTGGACATCTTCAATAAATTCCGATCGTGTCGGTTTCCATGAATTTTTCTCCTGAGCGAAATGGGCAGCTACTGATGAAACGGTAAAACAATTATTTAATAATTGTCTAACTTTGACATCGTCTGAAGTATATTTCAGCGCAAGATGTTCCATTTCTTCATGAAGAGATTCTGTATGGTAAATATTACCATTAGGCCGTACAAACTGATCGTAATGTTCGTATTCTGAACTTTGAAACAACCACACAGATACAGGGTCACTTTTACTGATATTTTTGATAGCATCAAGTATATGACCATCATAAAATTTAACCGTTCTATCTCGTGGAAATATTGTTACTGCTGAGGTCCACGCATGCGAATTATGATCGACTATGTCTATGGAAGCTCCTCTTGATTCATATTTTGATTTATATAAAATCTCTCCTGTTAACGTCTTTACCGTTATTGGGAATTTTAATTTTTTTTCTAGCTCAGCAACGTCGCTGATAGACGCTCCGGTATCATTAACTGTTTCTGCCCATGTGTTTATTTTTTTATGTCTTAAATCTGTCAGGCCATTACCACGTATCGCATTTGTAAAATGTTCTGTAACTCGTTCAGCTACACAGTTTATTCTCGACAGTTTCATCGGTTTAAGATTCTTAACATCAGGTTTATCATTCAGCGGATATATTGCATATACAACTGCGGTCACAGGATACCCCCGCTCATAATACGGTCTGTCTATACCAGTAAGTATTCCGGGTTTGTATTTATTATTTAAGAGAACAATATTGCTTCCTGACTGCACACGTACTGGATCACGCTTATCACGAATAATCCAGATACCGTCATCTGTCTCTACAATAAATTTTATTAAAATAAAATATTTTTGATTATCAAGGTGGTTAATAATTACTTTTCCTCGTTTGTCATTCATCATATTGAAAACATTTCCAACTCTGAATGTTGACCATGCATGAGCAGCACTATCGTCACGAAATTCTTTTTTGGCTTCACGGATACGTTTGGTTATATCTTCATTCGTTAAAGCTATATCCTGCATCAAAGTACTAAATTTATATTCTGGTAGTCTGTCAAGGTCAAATCTAGCAGGGGAAGGTTTAATCATGGATAATTCCTCCATATAATTAAAACAAATATTTAAATTGATTTTTTAATATATATATATAATGATTGAAACAAAGAATTACTGCCACTAGCTTAAAATTGGACATACTTCTCCTTGTAACAGAGCATGCGTGAATGAATTCTGTAGCTACCATATGCAATGTGTTAGATATGGAAGTCTTGGACCAAAACCGTGTATTCAGTGTGGTGCTGGAGTCAGAGGAAAAACTCAGTTATGTGTGAAATGCGGCGGTAAAAAATATAGAGAACTAAAACGTTATTATGACAAAAAAAATGGTAAATCCCCTATAAAAACCGTAGAGGATTATCTGGCCAGATTTCAGAATAATAATTTAGACAAATAGTATTAGTATATAAATGGAGCAAAACGAATTTGTAGCGCATCCGATCATCAAAAATTATGAAGCGTCTCGTGATGGCGTGATTAGGAACTGTCGATTAAAAACACCAGTCGGTAGTCTTAATAATACTGGTTATTTTAAATTTAATACCAATGGAAATAAATATTATTTATCACATAGATTTGTGTTCGAGTGTTTTTTTTGGATTGATTAAAGATAGATATGTAGTTGATCACATTGATGGAAATCCCAAGAATAATCGGTTATCTAACCTGCAGGCTATTACACAGAGAGAGAATACTGCACGTGGAAATACTGGTAAATATCCCAAGATCCCGAGGTCTGTTATATCCATAAATACCGAAACAGACCAAGAAATGACCTTCCCATCAATAAACGCAGCAGGTAGATATTTTGATATACGTCCACGATCGGTACAACTTGCAGCTGATAAAACATGCAAATCTGCATATTCAATAAAATACATCCAGCGGGTAATATTTGAATACGTCAAATAAAACTAAATTTTTACTGTATATAGTTCGACTGTCAGTTTTGCCAAGGTTTTTGTTTAGCCATAATTACAGTCAAGGGTCCACCTTCACTGTCGCTGCTCTCAGCGTCATTATTGACAGAATCAGATAGCATAATCTTTCTTAATTGCATTATACGATTATCCACGATCTTTTTTCTTTCGTACTCGTGAGATAGTTCGGATTTAACCTTTTCTATTGACTGTGCAAGAGGTGCAAATAGCTTTACCTGATCATCGTTTACCATAGCTAGTGATTCAAGCATAGATTGATATATTAATTTTATAAATCTGTAGTTTGAAGGTAGTGTATATTTATTTTCAAATTTTCTCTGTTGCAGTGATTAAAAATCGCACATAATTTTCTGCGGGTCGAGATTATCAGATATTTTTATTCCGTTATATTTTAGTTTTTTAATAGCACAGATAATATCATTGATGTTTTCATGGTTCATTATATATATATGTATATTTAAAATAAGTTTTAACTTTATCAAAAATAAACAGCAGCGATGACATTCGGTCTACCATTCCACTTGGGTCCCTTATGCTGGTAAAGCCTTTACCAATAAGATCCTAAGAGTCCCTTTTTTGCCTGATTTGTTTTTTTTTTTGTATGGGCACTTTTCATGGTTAAGACCTGTCTTATGGTCCACAGGCATCTTATTGAGACCTTTTGGTCCAGCGGACATTCTTTCTGAATGCCCCTATGTGGGTACCCTTCAGGTCACAAGGTCACGAGTTCACATCACCCTACTGTTTATTTTGAGAGGCGCAAGCGCATAGACATTACGATTTCATGTAAACCCTCGCCCCCAAATCAAACCCCGGGAAAATGCAACACTGCACTCACCACGTTGTTCAACGTTGTGAGGGGTACATGAAATCTTAAGGGCTGCCTGCCAGCGGACATTCTTTCTGAATGCCCCTATGTGGGTACCCTTCAGGTCACAAGGTCACGAGTTCACATCACCCTACTGTTTATTTTGAGAGGCGCAAGCGCATAGACATTACGATTTCATGTAACCCCCCACCCCAATTCAAACCCCGGGTAAATGCAAAACTGCACTCACCACGTTGTTCAACATGGTGAGGGGTACATGAAATCTTAAGGGCTGCTTGCCAGCGGACATTCTTTCTGAATGCCCCTATGTGGGTTCCCTTCAGGTCACAAGGTCACGAGTTCACATCACCCTACTGTTTATTTTGAGAGGCGCAAGCGCATAGACATTACGATTTCATGTAACCCCCTACCAATTCAAACTCCGGGTAAATGCAAAACTGCACTCACCACGTTGTTCAACGTGGTGAGGGGTACATGAAATCTTAAGGGCTGCTTGCCAGCGGACATTCTTTCTGAATGCCCCTATGTGGGTACCCATCAGGTCACAAGGTCACGAGTTCACATCACCCTACTGTTTATTTTGAGAGGCGCAAGCGCATAGACATTACGATTTCATGTAAACCCCCCCAATTCAAACCCCGGGTAAATGCAAAACTGCACTCACCACGTTGTTCAACATGGTGAGGGGTACATGAAATCTTAAGGGCTGCATGCCAGCGGACATTCTTTCTGAATGCCACTATGTGGGTACCCCTCAGGTCACAAGGTCACGAGTTCACATGACCCTACTGTTTTTTTTGAGAGGCGCAAGCGCATAGACATTACGATTTCATGTAACCCCCCCCAATTCAAACCCCGGGTAAATGCAAAACTGCACTCACCACGTTGTTCAACATGGTGAGGGGTACATGAAATCTTAAGGGCTGCTTGCCAGCGGACATTCTTTCTGAATGCCCCTATGTGGGTACCCTTCAAGTCACAAGGTCCCGAATTCACATCACCCTACTGTTTATTTTGAGAGGCGCAAGCGCATAGACATTACGATTTCATGTAAACCCCCGCCCCCAATTCAAACCCCGGGTAAATGCAAAACTGCACTCACCACGTTGTTCAACGTGGTGAGGGGTACATGAAATCTTAAGCGCTGCTTGCCAGCGGACATTCTTTCTGAATACCCCTATGTGGGTACCCTTCAGGTCACAAGGTCACGAGTTC